>PVKE010044178.1:0-13103 GCA_004027555.1 Craseonycteris thonglongyai | reverse complement strand
AAATATGCACTGAAGATAAAAAGATAATTACTCTCTATAAATGTGAAAAAGATATAAAAAAAAAAAAAAGAAAGGAAGCAATGGTAATGATACAGGAGATCTTTCACGTAGTTTTCTCCCCTGGCCTTTTTTGATGCCTGAGGCAAGCTAAGAGCTTGTGATCAAACACCTCATTCTAAATAGGCTGACCAGATGTCCTCTTTTAAGTGGGATAGAAAACAATGGTACTGTTCCATTTCAAAGGGTACATATGGTCAGCCTACTGACACTTGGAATTTAGTCCAGTGAGACCAGGTTTACCTTATGTACCCTTTGAAATGGTACAGTACCGTGTCCCATTTAAAAGGGGACATCTAGTTAGCCTAATTCTAAATCTAATTATTTTAAAAAGCAGTCAACAACTTTTACTTAGATTTGCCTTAGCTATGCTTCTCTAATAAATATTAGGTACATGGCAAATTTAAGTGTTTTTCAGACCTTTTAAAAAACATATTTCCCATATCTCTGTTTTTCAGAATCATATTAATCTATGTCTTTATGTGACATTTATAAACTGAATGGGAATTCATGCCCATAACACAGAACATACACTGCATTAACAAAATTGTTTCTGAGCCTGGTCTATCAGATGAGGTCTCCTTAGTTAGCTATAGTCTCTATAGCCAGAGATATGTTTGAGATTCACAAAAATGTGCAATTGCATGGTTTTTCTTTTCTCTTGATTTTTATTCACTATAGCATTAAACACAGAAACCTAATAAATTTCTTAAAAACTACTTCCTCTTTAAGGACATCAATCCAGACGCCAAGATCACAAAAAATGATTAGCTGAAATTATTTTGAATGTTAACTGATAGGACAAGAGGCGTGTTTTAACTTTTTTTTGGATCTCTGGCAACCCAGTGGGTTCTGTATGTGTTTATAGTTGAATGGATATTTAAAGTGACTATTTTCAGTGTTCTCATTGCTAAGAAATACTTAAGCCATTTTAACTGAGGGCGATGTAATAATGATTGTTCTATTTCCTCCCTCTAAGATTTTATCACCTTGGTAACAAAGGCAAACACATTATGGCTTGCCTGAAGAGAAATGTAGTTGTATCAGCATTTCACTTAGGTTTGAGTGTAGTACATCGGTCCTCAGAGAAGAAAATTTTGTGACTTGATAATCTTCTTTAAAAGATGTGACTTTCAAAATAGATTCATTTGCTTAAACAAATAACAAAGGTAGAAAAGTAAAGCATTTACAGTTTCTGCATATTTCATTTCTATTTTCACTAGCATAACAGGATCACAGACAACGTGTCAATGTGAAGAAAACATAATTGCTTTCTATATACTGACATTATGTTCTGAGCCTCAAACACTCCTGAATTCTATTAAACTATAGCATCTGAACTTACAAGATGAAACTATTCTGTCTGTGAGAATTTCACAGCAGTCAATGTCCATGAAAAAATGTTCTCATAGAGTATCTGTGAGGCAGGCCAGGATGAGAGTATCTGTACTTGCAATCTGCTGAAACTGAGAACAAGGAAATTTAAATAGTATGACTAAAATTGCTTTGCCTGTGGTGAGTCTGAAATTAGAATGTAGACCTACCGATTCGAGCATGGACTACCCGCACAGGGCCTGGGAGAAATCTAAGTGCAGTGACAAAAAAATAGCTCTTGTCAACTTCACAGTAGCTCCAACTGCCAGGTGTGCAAAAGATCCCAGCCCGTCACTGTATTTCCCTGAGAGAGAACAAGGGTAGTCTAGCTAAAAACCCCGAGTCTATATTAGCCACATAAATTTTAAGGAACCATAATAAATTTTTATTATGCTTGAAAATTTACAAATTAGTTTTTATGTGTATCAAGTTTATCTGAAGTAATCTATGTGGCATATATTGTCACTTCTAATCTATAAATGAGTAAATAGACTCAACAGGAAATAACTTTCCATGGCGATCCAGCCATTGAATAGTAAAGAAAATAAGAGTAATAATCTTAACAGAGATCTTAAATTTGCACCTTTTCTTTCCTTTGCTTTTGCATATAGGAGAATACTGGCAGTAATTGTGGTTTAAAGCAGTGCAGGTAATTTCAAGCAGAACTTGATAGCCTTAGTACATTTTCAATCCTAAGAAGAACTTGCACTTAGTGACTATCAAGATAAACTGGCGGTCATCATTTAAAAAAATTTAATAAAAACTATAATCTTTCCTTTGGATCCATTTATGGTCAAATGAAAGAGCATAGAAAACTTAGTGCCATGCAATCAAGCCCAGACAAACACCAGATAATCCCCGTATGTGGATGCAGTTGACCATTGAACAACATGAGTTTGAACTGTGTGGGTCCACTTACACATGGAACTTTTCTTTTTCAATAAATATACAGTCAGTTCTCCATTTCCCCAAGGCCCACGTATGCAGATTCAACCAACAGAAGGCCAAAAACAGTATGCTTTTTTTTTACCAGGGTTGGGAATTTGTGATGCGGAAGGCAGATTGTACCCATTGTTCTATGCAACTTTATATAGTGGACTTGAGCATCTGCTGATTTGGGGTCTGCCAAGGGTCCTGGAACCAATCCCCCACTGATACTGAGGGACTACTCCATTTGGAAACATTTCCATTACTCATATTTTCAGTGGCTTCCAAAAAACTTAATCTAAAATATTCTTAGTAATTACTTCATCTTTGAGACATGGCACTCCTTAATTGTGTGATGTGCTTTTTAAATGAGGAAGATAAAGACTTCAAAGAGAAAACTTGTGAGAGCATGTGAGAGAAGAGGGTTGTTGTGGATACAACATAACCGTCTAGGTAAACACAGAAGCTTCCTGCACAGGCATAGAAAAGTATTCCAGCAGACAGAACACGATCCAATGCCCAATGAAGCAACTGAAATAAATAGTACTGGGGGTACTTCAATGAACACTTATTCACAAATAAATAAATATTAACATCACAGAGCCATTGTCTGCATAAACTAAACTTTGAGGATTAAATATTAAATTAATATTTACCATTTTTGTAAGAAAAAAATCTATCAAATATATCTTGTCCATATAGACCTTTAAGTAGTAAAGGATTTTTACAATTTCTAACTTCTATGCTCAAACTTTATAAATGTCTGCTCTTCCTAACCCTTGTGATACATTATATTAATATATTTTTCTTTAATGAAAATAATAGCTATTGTATTTCAAGCTCTGGGAATTTAGCTAAACATTTGAGACAAGTCTTTCATTTCATCATCACACTAATCCAGCAAGTTATTGTTCTCATTTTACAAACAAGAACTCTGATCTCAAGAAAGGTTAGGTAACATAGCAGTAAAAAA
Source organism: Craseonycteris thonglongyai (assembly GCA_004027555.1). Taxonomy (NCBI): domain Eukaryota; kingdom Metazoa; phylum Chordata; class Mammalia; order Chiroptera; family Craseonycteridae; genus Craseonycteris; species Craseonycteris thonglongyai. The sequence continues at coordinate 9,772 of PVKE010044178.1, read as the reverse complement.
TCGATCCAGAAATATAATCCTTGAAGGTGACACAGTATTGATTGTGTATCTTTCGTAGCAATGGTTCTATATGTGTATTGAAATCACCTGAAAAACTTAAAAACACAGTTTTCCACTTCATACACTCTTCAGATTCTGATTCAGGTGTCCAGGATGGAATATCAGTGTACATTTCTAACAAATCTCTTGGCATGATTTTTTCACAGCCAGTTGAAAGATTTGTTATTTAGAGTCACCATGCTAATACCTTCCATAGAGTAGAGAATAGGTATATATTTTAAACCTTTGAAGCAAATTCTAGAGAGCAAGCTGATGCTTCTTAGTGTTTTACAAAATTTAAAGATTCCTTTGATGGTGGGATACAACACACAGATGCATGGCTAGATGAAAGGTGGAACTCTTAGTTACTCACAGCTCCAGACGAGAAAGAAGGCCACACAGGGGTGTTGTACAGGAAAGGATACAAGCAACAGGGGGAGCTTTGGGGTGACAAATGGGGAAGGCTTACTAGGTTCCCAGGACTCCCTGTGGATTGGCTAGTTTGAGTAATTTCACGGGCCGTGGGGCATAAGGACAGTCCCTAGCTGTGTGGTACCTGGCCGTGGGATGTATAGTAAGCTAGAGTGTGAGAGCCACACAAGGAAAGTGGTTGTGGAGTGGATGGAGGTGTGGAATTAGTCAGCTGCTCAAAAAGGGGAACTGACCTGCCTCGAGCCAGAGCTGCAAATCTGGGTCAAGATGGGGCCATAAAAATAAATAAATAAACATGCACACACAACAACAACTATAACATACTCATACTTTGCTTTTAAGAGTTATTCGAGGGGATGCTGGGATAGCTCAGCACGTTGAATGCTTGCCTTGCAATGGTAAGGTCCAGGGATCGAATTCTGGTCCCAGCCTGTGTAAACCCATATGCTGAACCGCAGTAGCACTGGTAACCACCAGGATGACTCGGCAGTGAAGGTGCTTGCCTCCCATGTAGGAGGCCCCCAATTCAGTTCCCACCTAGCAGTGTGGCTCCAAATTCACCTATGTGAAATGAAACTATGTCACAACTAATGATGTACAACTCTGGAGACTGCTCTGGACCCATCGCCCTTCTCTCTCTCTCTGTCTCTGTCACCTTATCCCAAACAATAAAACTTTTTTAAAAGAGTTATTCAAGATTGGACCAAACCTCCAACTCACATTTAGAGCTAGTTAAATTCTTATCTGTATGCCTCTTGCTTCCAAATACAAGGGAGTGAAGGGTACCATTTCTGGCTCCCATTTCTTAACTCCATTGAATTCTTGCCCTTCATGCTAAGTTTTGAATTTGTTATTGTCTGTCTGGAGTTAATCTCAGCACTTTGCCAGTTTTTGCACATTAAGAAGCAAAACAAATCATAAACACATACAGACACAACATACAGAAGCATTTACAGAAGGCATTGTGTGTGCAGCACAATACTTTTAAAGCTTGGAGTTTAAATTAGTGCAGTAATGAAAATTTAACAATAATCATTAGACATTACTGCTTCCAAACATCTTGGGCAACTTTACAACGTTACCCAGGCTATGGCTTTTCCCCCTCGACTTTCTGCTCCCTGTGTTTGTGCATTTTAAACTCTCTTTTGTGTCCAGGGCTTCCTCCTAACCCTCTTCTGATAACCTCATATTCTACTCCATGCAAGTTATCTGGGTATTTTCCTAAAGAGAGAATGTTTCCACTGGTGCCAACAATTAATATTAATATTTATTTTCACTTTGCTGTCAAAGACATTTGCCTTCTCATGGGAAATCTTTATTTCACTAAAAAATGTCATGTAAGGTTCTTTCCTTAAATTATCCCCCTAAACAGGTTTTGATTATATTATAATTGTAACATAATTACATTGATTTCTACTCAGCCTCTGGGAATAAAATAAGCTGGCCAGAATATGACTATAGTCCTATCTGCTTTCACCACTATTCTTTTTATCCACTTTCTACTGTACACTAGAGAACATAATGGCTTAAAATCAAATCCTATTTCACAATTACAGAGGCAAAAGTAAATAATAACACAATCAAAGTATGTAATTAAAAGTTCTAATTAGTAAGAAATAACTACTAAAGTCAGGGTGGAGGACAAAAACATTAAGCAGCACACAATGTTGTTTCATTTTGCTAGTTTTAAAAAAGCAAAACAAAACAAAAAACAAACAGAATTCCTTCCTTCAGCTTCCCCTCTTTTGAACTTCATATTGTTGAAATCTTCAGGTTCTGACATTCTCAGCCTTACTTTATTCTCTTTAGACTCACTTTCTAGGTGATGTCATTGAGTCCTATAGACCAGTCCTTCCCAGTGAAAGCTTTACTTCATTCCTCCCCTGAACTCTGCTCTTGGATGCCTAGCAAGCACTTCCAGTAAACACGGTCAAGGAAGGCAGAACACTTGATTTTTCCTTTCTAGCTCCCCAGTCTCCCCCAAATCATTTAGTGTTGCTACCATTTACTAGATCAAGCTTGTCCAACTCACAGCCCATGGACCTCATATAGCCCAGGATGGTTTTGAATGCAGCCCAACACAAATTCATAAACTTTTTAAAAACATCATGAGATCTGTTTGCAATTTTTTTAAGCTCATCGGCTATCTTTAGTGTTCGTATATTTTATGTGTGGCACCAAGACAATTCTCCTTCCAATGTGGCCCAGAGAAGCCAAAAGGTTGGACACTCCTGCACTAGATGATTCCAATTCCTTGCCTTCTCTTGTATTCTTAACCCAGCAGCAAATCGTATAACTTCAGATATTTGTCTAGGATTAAATGCAGTGGTTTTGGTGAGGTCTGTTCAGAGCACATGGATCCATTCAGTCAATTATTTAGAACACTTAGTAAGCACCTGTCAGGCAAATGTGAATAAAACATAATTTTTGTTTTCAAGAAGTTCATGTTCTAAAGGAAGTTCCAGAACGAGTGAACAAGGCAACTGCTTCTCTAATTGTGGGCGACAGAGTTCTATTAATTCAACCTGAGCTTTGCAGATAAGGAAATGGGTCTTTGCAGACTTATGATTTAACTCTTCTTGTGTCAATGTTTTAAAATATGTCAGATCAAGACATTTTCCTTTTCAAAACCCTTTAACTACCTTCTTTTTCACATTGTAAAAAAATGTAGAAATGTTTTCTCATGGCCTGTAGCTCTGCATAATCTAGCCCTTTATTTCTTCTTTTTCTCACCTCGACCTTTCATCTCATTTCCTTAGCTCTATCTAACCTCATAAGCTTCTTTTAATTTCTTAAATATTATGGCTTGTGCTTCCTTGAGACTTCATGATTTTTTAACTTTTTTTTCTATTAATAGCATAAACTTCCCAAACCGTTTCTTTACATCAAAACCAGTATGACTACTGAGTCCATCCTCCTTCCCTCTCTTCCTCTCTTCTTTTTTCCAAGCAATTTATTTTATTTTTCCCAGTAAAAACTACACATGTTTTGATGGCATGAACTTAATGTGTTTTTAGATTATAAACATAGTGTCTATAAAAATGCTTATAGCATATATTCAATGTTGAATAAATAATTGTGAAGTGAATACATGGATGAATAAGTGTATTTCCTAAATGTGAAATTATAGAGAAAATTAAAGATGTTAAGAAATAAACATATAGAACAACAATTCAACATTGAAAGTTTCTATAATGTAACCATAACAAGCAATATTTATTGAGTATTCCATATTTTTCTAGGTTTTGAGCTAAGTACTTCATGGACATCATCTCATGTATTTCTCCCAACCCTCTGAAGAAGTACCCTTAGGTTTCCTATATTACAAGTTAGCACCCTGAGGTTCATAGAGGTTAAGTGACTCATTTTCCCTTGGTAACACAACTTTTAAATGATGAATTGGGTCTTAAATTTATTCTTACTTCAAAGCTCCTATGTGTAATAATTGTATTAGACAAAAAAGTAGCATGAATTATAGTAGAGCTAGGCTATCTGGACTCATATATATATTACTTGAAAGCACTGAGAACCTATAGCTCTGTGAAAGAATCTAAAGAATCTGCTAAAGAATAAATAAATATACTGTAAACAGCATAAAAATGGTAATAGTGGTACATAGATTACCGAAATAGGGGTCAGATTAAATGGAATCTAGTTTTATATAGGGTGCTATATAGTGTAAACTAGACCTCAGTCTCCTTCCAAAATAATGGGAATTAGGCTAAAATTAAAAGGTCAACATTGAATAATTCTTGAACAATATTCAGTTCCCAGAAATGTTTTCTTAGGTTCTTACCATTTTTTTTTTATCTCTTTTGGTAGGAAATTTAGAAATTTTGTAATTTACTTTACTCCCAGACTATCTCAAGAAGTTCTCCTTTTGTCCTTCATCCAGCCTACCTAACTCATTAATATTTTTTTTCCCTGATACTTCAAGGCATTTTATTTTGTGACTTCTAAGGTAGAAGTTATAGTATTACATTGCTTTTCAAGCCAAAGCATACTGTTTAAGAGGAGTGGAGTAAATACTAAAAATAATTTAATGGTTGACTCATTGGTAATTCTTAATTGTCAATTGAAGTGTAAACTATTATATAAAATATCATATAATATTGTTCATATCTTTCATCACTGTAAAAGTACAAAAGTGTACTAAGTATACACTTATAATAAATCTCTTTAAATATTTATGTTTGAACATCATTTTAACTGTGGTTTGATTGATACATGGAAGATATATAATTTGTTTCATTGTTGTCATTTTAAAATTGACTCTATTCTAAAGAATTATGACAAGAAATGAACATTTCATATAAATAACTGAGAGAATATGTCGGTGGTTGTAAAACATCCAGATGTAAAATGGAAAATTTAGTCATGTGACAGTTTCTTTACAGCATGCCAAACATCTGGAGTTTTGGGGGAACTTCACAATTACCTAAATATTTCATTTCTTATCTGGATGTTTATTTTTCTAAAGCATCAAATTTCTCACATTGTCAATAAGTACAGGGTGGGAGAGAGTGTTGAATTCTAAGAAAAACCTGTATTTTCCCCAAAATTGTGTAAGACATTAATTTATTTATTTAAGAGTTTTGATCTTTATCCCAATCATCTATTGAAGGGCACTGTGGTTGTTTCCATGCCTTGACCACTGTGAACAGTGCTGCAATGAACATATGGGTACATATATCTTTATGAATAAATGAATTCATATTTTTTTGGTAGACACTCAAAAAAGAGGTGGTACATACAGGGGCTGTCCAGACATATCCTGCTATGTAACCATTGTTATATTGACAATGGCTGAATTTTTTCTGGACAGCCCTTGTATATACAATGCAATATTATTCAGCCATAAGAAAAAAATGAAACAACATGGATGGATCTTGAGATTATCATGCTAAGCGAAATAAGAGAAACAGAAAAAGTCGGGAACCATATGACTTCACTCATATGTGAAAAATAAAACTGAAAGCAACAAAGGAACAAGACAAACTAACAAAGAAATGAAAACTCATCAACACAGAAAACAGTTTAGTGATTGTCAGAGGAGAAGGTATAAGAGGGTAAAGAGGTCAAATATACAGTGATAGAAGGAGAACTGATTCTGAGACAGAAAGGGAGAGAGAGAGAGCAAAGGGAACTGAATGCCTATAATTGCAAAATAAATATTTTCTCCTTGTTAAATTTGTATTAATTTATTATTAATCCAGTTATAATAGTATATGCAGAATATATACATTAAAATACTGGGAGAAAAGAAACTAAATGTAGCTTGTTATTAAAATATTTAGGATTTACAGGAAGCCGGGATGGTTCAGCAAGTTACGCGCTTGCTTTGAAGACCCAGGGACCGAGAATCAAATCCCAGACCCAGCCCTTGCAGATCCATATGCTGAACTGGGGTGTGCTTCCCATGCCGGAGGCCCAAGTTCAATTCTCACCCCCTCTCCGCCTCCCCCGCCCCATTTAGCCCCTAGCTTCAAGGAGTGTGCCTTCTATGCAGGAAGCCCCCAGCCCAGTTTCCACCCTGCACAGCCCCACCCACCTGTGTGGAACAGAACCATGTCAAAAACTGATGACACACAACTATGGAGACTGTTCTGGGCCCTCCCCCTTCTCTCTAGCTCTGTCTCTCTCTGTCTCTGTCAAAAATAATAAAATAAATTAAAAATATATATATTTAGGATTTGGGAAAGTTTTTTTGTTTTCTCAATTTTCTATTGTGGGTTAACACAATTTTTATAGAAAGTTACTCTTGTCTGTCAGCTGAATACAAATATTTACAAATTTATTTTTCCAAAAAAGTCCTCATCTTTTCAAAATCACATCCCAGTTTGGATGTCTCACCAATATAGTTCCTATGAAGAATATAGTTCCCACTTGCTCCTGGGAATCTGAGCAAGTGGGAGCCTGCTAATACTTTGAGTGCATTGACTGATAATTTTACACATCAGTTGTATACTGCCATTATTTCTCATTATGCAATAGAGGCATTTTCAGAAGCATCAGATTCTCAAAATACCACATGGACAAGTAACCAGGAACATTATATTAGAAGACAATCTTAAGAAGACTAAAGTGCTGCCATAAGAAACTCCAGTGGTACCATCAGCACGTGGTACTTCAAGTAATCGCCGTGAGACCAGTCTTGATTGTTTATTTATCTTATAAAAAAGTATTAAAGCTCTAAATACATTGGGAAATAAAAATAAAAAATAAATAAATAAATACAAATAAAGAAAACAAAGAAATACCTGAAGAAGGCCTGCCAGAAATTCAAATACCTAAATATTTAATCAAATAAAATTAAGAAATATTATTAACAAAATTTTCTATCTTCTTTTATCTGATTCTTTTTAGACCAACAACTATTAGCCATTCACTATACTAAATAATACCTTAACAAAATAATGCTGAATTTTAAGAAGGGTTTTGTATTTTCACACTATACGAAGAGCTGTTACTTAATAAACTGCTAATGGGTTGCAGTTTGATGTCCTGTGGTAGCAATAAAAATACACCCAACAGTATAGAGTTGTCAGAGAAGACTACCTATAAATGACCCCTAAATCTGCTAGTGTAATCAGGAAATTCACTGCATGAGGCAAATTAAGCAACTATATACAAAGCAACCTATAGGACTGTGGCTACAATTGTCTTGTATATCATTTATTCAGGCTGCCATTACAAAATACTGTAGACTGCATGGCTTAAAGAACAGAAATGTATTTTCTCCCAGTTCTGGAAGCTGGAAGTCTGAGATAAAACTGCCAGCATGTCAGGGTCTGGTGGTAGCTCTCTTCTTGGATTGCAGACATCCATCTTCCAGCTGTGTGCTCACATAGTCTTATCTCAATATATGCACTTGAAGAAAAGAGAGAGAGAGAGAGAGAGAGCAATCTCTCTTCTTTTCCCATAAGGCCATCAGTCCTTTTGCATCAGGGCCCACCCTTATGACCTCATCTAACCTTAATTACAGCCAAAAGACTATTTTTTTCCAAATAAGACAAATTGTGGCTTAAGGCTTTAATTTATGAATTCAGGTGTGTGTAAATATTTGTAGTGGGAATCTCTAGAATAGGTGAAAATGCTAAAATTTTACTAAGGTGTTTACAATACCAGGTGGTAAGGTTTTCCATCATTTAGTGGACTTGTAACTGTATAAGTCATGGTATTAAAAGTGTGGTCTGCACCATCGTGTGTGTGATCAATAGCAAACTTAGGTCCAAAGTCAAAGCTTGGGTCTTTTCTTGGCATTTTAATTCTTTTCACAGAAATTCTCTTCACTGCTTACATTTTGTAAAACATACAAACAAACAAACAAAAAAGCCGAACACTTAAGAATATTTAAAACTATTTCGTCAACTTCAGTGACTGAAAATATGAATGAGAGAATCAAACAGTGATTCACAGACTGTCTCAGCCAGTGAGTTATTTTGTATTTTTTCTTTGCAACATGTATTTTAAAAATATTATCACATTACCAATGATAGGCCAGATACTGGCATCATGTTCTCTAATATTTCAGTAAAGAATATGCTTTGTTAAGCAGGCAAAACTAACTTATGTTATAGAAGCAATGAATAATCAGAACTTAAAATTTTTATATATCATTTACAACAGCATCAAAAATACTTAGGAATACTCTAATAAAAGATGTATGAAACCTAAACTCTAAAAGCTACAAAAATGCATTTGCAATAAATTAGATTTAGATAAATAGAAAAACATACTGATTGTATGAATCAGAAGACTCAATATTTTGAACGTGTACATTCTCCCCCAAATTGATCTATAGATTTAATACAAACCAAATCAAAATCCCAGGAGACATTTTCTTTTAGAAATTAAAAGCTGATGCTAAAATTTGTATGTAAATACAAAAGACAATTTTGTTAAAGAATAAAGTTGAAGAAGGCACACTATGTAATTTCAAGAATTATTGTAAAACTACAGTAATGAAGACAATGTTGTACTAATGTAAAGATAAACCAATAGATCAATGGAATGGAATATAGAGTCCAGAAATAGACATACATTATATGGTCCTTTGCCTTTTGACAAAGAAGCCAAGGCATTTTGATAGGAGAAAAAAATATCTTTCCAACAAATAGTAGTGGTGCATACAATTGAATTGCTTCATACTAAAAACAAACCAACCAACAAAACAACTATTTGAGCTTACCTCACAATAAACAAAAATTAATCAAAATTTCATCATAGGCCCTAAGTGTCTACTGTTACATAAATGAAAAGGTCAGACATAGGTTGGGAGAAAATATTTGCAAAACTAATTTCCAACAAAGAGCTAATACCCAAAATAGAAAAAGAACTTTCAATTCTCAATAATAAGAAAATGAACAACTCAATTAAAAAGGGGCAAAACATTTGAATGCACATTTCACCAAATATATAGGGATGGCAAATAAGCACATGAAAAATATGCTGTTAAGAAAATAAAAACCTCAATACAATATCACTATACACTCTACAGAATGGCTAATGTGAAAAACTGACCATATCAAATGTTGGTGAGCGTATGGAACACCTGAAAGTCTATATAATACTATATAATTTGGTACGTTCACTTTAGAAAACAGTTTGGCAGTTTCCTAAAAATTTAAACATATATTGATTGACCATATGGTCAAGCTATGTCACTTCTAGGTATTTACAAGAGAGAAATGAAAATGCATGTCTGTACAAAAACTTGTATACAAATGTTCAGAGAAGCTTCACTTGTGATACTCTCAAACAAAAGACAATCTAAATGCCCACCAATGGGTGAATAAAGAAGTTGTGATATGCCCATAATATGGAATATTTCTCAGAAATAAAAAAGAACAAGATATGAATGTACAAAACAAAAGAATCTCAAAAGAGTTACAGCAAATGAAATAAGCCATATCCCCCTCAGAAAGAAAAGATAGATATATGTGATTCCATTTATGTAAAATTATAGAAGATACAAACTAATCTATAGTGACAGAAAGCAGACCAGGGTTTGCTTAGGGATAGAGCATTATAAAAGTCAGAAGGAAAATTTGGGGGATAGTGAATACATTTATTTTCTCAATTGTTTGTGATACATAGGTCAAAATTCATCAAAAATGTACTTTTAATATGTGCAGGTTAATAGATGTCAATTATATCTCAATGAAGCTTTAAAGAAACAAAGAAAAACACCAACTGAAGAAAAACAAACCTAACAAGCTAGAAGTCAGGGTCATGGTTCCCCTTGTGTAGAGAATCTGGGTCGTCACTGGAAAAGGGAGACTATTCTGGTAATTACTGG
>PVKE010044177.1:0-13103 GCA_004027555.1 Craseonycteris thonglongyai | reverse complement strand
GGTTCCAAACTTGTGCTCTTAACTCAGAGCTGCCTCATGCAGTTGAGCAGGGTTCTCCTGCACAAAGGGACCCAGTCAAGTGGACTAGTGGGGGCTGAAATTCGGCCCCAGCTGGTTTACCAAGACTCCACCCTGGCTAGGACTATATGCTCCCAGAGGGACCATGTCTCGGTAATTGCTGTGCTGTTAATCTACATACTGTGTATTCTTGTCTTAACAACTACATATTGCCTTAAAAAATTTTTTTTTCAGTTACAATTGACATTCAGTATCATTTTATATTAATTTCAGGTGTACAGCACAGTGGTTAGAAATTTATACAATTTATGCAGCGAGCCCTCCAATTAGTTTAATAACCACTTGGCACTATACATAGTAGTTACATTATGGACTATATTTATGGACTATATTCCGTATGCTATACTCTACATCTCTTGACTATTTGTCACTATCAATATGTATTTTTTAATTCCTTCACCCTTTTCACCCATCTCCCCACCCCCCACCCCCCAACTTCATTTCGTTCGTTTATCTAGTCACTCATCCACTTATTTACAAATATCTATACAGGCACACTTCATTTCATTGCACATCACAGGTGTTGCATCTTGTACAAACTGAAAGCAGGAGCTTGCGCCAGCAAAAAGATTACAACTTACTTTATTGTGAGACTCACTTTATTCCGACGATCTGGGACAAACTTGCAATATCTCTAAGGAAGGCCTGCAGAAGGCCTTCAGTGCAGGGAATCTCTAGGAGACACTGACCAATATAGACCCCAGGCCTTTCCTGCCAACATATGTGCATATTACTCATTAGCATTCATTAGTCATATACCAAAGGTATGATTGTAGGAATTTTTTTCTTATTTTTGTCCATCAAATTTATATATATAAATTTGCTTGGAAAAAATCCAGCCATTGTCAATATAATGAGAATGGTTTGCACTACATTGATCTACCCTGCAATGCACATGTGAAAACAATGACGACTTCACTATACTAGTCAGTGGGGCCACTTAGATGCCTTGAGTGAAAACGTGCTCTTGGTAGCCATCACATTTGAAATGACTGAATGAGTAGAGCCATGAATTTGCATCAAGTTTTGCATTAAGCTTGAACATTCCTCCATGGAAACTATTTGGATGATTCATAAGGCTTTCAGGGATGAATGTTCTTTGTAGGTTGAGAGATGCAATACACCCCCCAAAATGAACGCAGCTAAGGGCAGCTTCAACACGACAATGTGCCTGCCCATGCATCACTCCTTGTGCAGAGTTTTTTGGTAAAACATCAGATCACCCAGGAAACTCAGCCGCCTTGCAGACCAGATTAGGTGGCCTGGGACTTCTGGCTTTTTCCCAAACTAAAATCACTTTTGAAAAGGAAGAGTTTTCAGACCATTGATGAGATTCAGGAAAATATGAGGTAGCTGATGGTGATTCTAACAAAAGGTTTTACAGTGTTGTGAACAGTGGAAGTGACACTGTGTGAACTGTGTGAGGCCTCAAGGTGCCTACTTTGAAGGGGATGAAAGTGTCATTGTCCTATGTACAGTATTTCTTGTATCTTCTTCAATCAGTTCTTCTATTTTTTATATTAACATGGCTGAAGACTTTCCATATAGCCCTTGTATACACACACAGTATGAAGTCAGGTAGTTCAGAAAATCTATGATGAGAAGTGGTGATCTACCACTCTGCCTCCACCCCAGCACTACCAAAGGTTCCTTTGACTCTAATTTTACACATGCTAATTCATAAAGCATCTTATGTTTTGAAGATGCTCTGAAGATTCCTATCCAAGTCCTATAAGAGAGACCAATGGGATTGAATCAGAATGTATGGTGGGTAGGGTCTCAGAAACTTTAACACACTGAGACATACTGTAACCTTCTATCTTCCCTTTTATTTATGCCACCTTTCCCTCTTTATCTCTGCCAAACCCTTTGCATTGAGAATGGTGTCTGACACACAGTAGGTATTTAATCAATATTTGTGAATGAATAAAGGAAGGGATAGCCATTGTGGATAGTTACATAAGACTTAACAGTTTTCAGAGTGCTTTTCACATAGCCAATCTCATTCAATCTTAAAAACAAGTTATGGTTTTAATATTATTATAATATTGAATCCATCTTAAATCTAAGAAACTTGTGTTTTGGTGACCTAAAATAACTTGCCCAGATGGCAAAATGGTCGGCAAGTGCTTGAAATGAACTTCCACTGAAAAAGACTAGATGTGCTGAATAAAAACTTAAGCAGAATCTCTATAACTTGTGTACAAGTTTGCATGAAAGAAATATGCAGGCATAGACTGGATAAAGATGGGAGCTCTGTTACTGCCATGAGGGCATTTTCTGGGTAAAACTGGCCATCTTTTTCAAGATCTTGTAGGACGTGGGGTTTGGAATACAAAGCTTAGGGCTCACCTGAGAAAGCTAGAGCTCTGTGGGGTTACAGTAGTAGGGCAATAGTAGTTGAATTAAATACTAATAATCCTTCTGTCAACTCAAGAAACCTCAAGGAAAGCTAGAAAACTGTCTCACACCTTTGGCAATGAACTAATGAGGAAAAAACTTTCTTGAAAATAAGTAACCATAGTCATTTCTCATGAAGTTTTGCAGACCAATTTCACATCACTTGGGTGGCCTAAAACATCTCAAACTAATAACTTTCTTTAAAGATTTCCAGTATTTCTACCAGTATTGGCAATGTCTCCATTCACTGACAGAAGCAAATACTTATCTTTTTTTGAGGAATCCATCTTCATCCTAGGCCTCAAATATTTTCCACAGGTAAAACTCTACAGTTAATTATCTCTTTATAGTCAAAAATTATTAAAACATGAAGAAATAAGATGCCATTAGCAAGAATTAGGAGAAACAGATAGCAAAGTAAGACCTTAAAAAACCTTAAAGGTTTTAGAAAATCACCCCATAATATAAATGGAAAAATATGTTCAATAGGATGAAGTAAAATACAAGTAAAGAACAAGCAGATTGGTAAAAAGAATCTTTAGAAATAAGAATATAATGTCCCCCTAATGACTGTTTTCAATATAATGTTTTAATAGCAACACATTTTTTTTTACGTTATGTTTTTGTACCATTTCTGTTATAAAGTCTTAGTGTGTGTAGAACATTCTGTTGATATATTTGCCTAAGACAGTTTTATTCCTCTTTCCCTTATATTTCTATTTGGTTACCAGTTTATACATAATCACAATGCTCTCAGTTTTAAGAACCAACCACAGTGAGGACCGTCACATGTTTCTGTTTAACGACTTGTTGGTACTCTCTGGAAGGTAATTCAGCGTGTGAATGTTCATTCACTACAAGGTGGTGATAATAATACCGCCTTTGTAGAGTTGTTCTGAGTGTAGTGATTGAGATCTTGCCTTCTGGAGTCAGACAGACTGGGCTTGTATCCCGTCTCTACCACTGACTAGCTGTGTGATCTTCAACAAGTTTTTCATTCTCTCTGTGCCTTGGTTTCCTCATTTGCAAAGAGGAAATACTAACAGTGCATGCCTCATAATGTTGTCAAAGGGGTGAACGAGACCATTCATATCAAGTGCTTTGTACATGGCTGGCACACAATCGATGTCAATTATTGTTGTGATTATGTAGTGTATTAGTGTCTGGAACATAGCAGGTAGACCACACATAATATTCTATTAAGTATTATTATTCTTAATCAGAAATTATCTGTATTCACTTTGTTAATGATTTATTAAGGATGAGATCTGTTAATTTTAAGCTGGAAAATGTCTTACAGTTCAACTAGTCCAATCCCCTGATTTAACAGGCTAAAACTTCAGGGAAGTGGAATTTGGATCACAGGCAATCTTCCTGTCGTCCAGATCTGTGGAAATGACAGTGAATGGGAGAGAGAAAAATATGAGCTATTTAAACATTGGTGGGTGAATCAAATCCTTATTCTTCTGCAACAACAAGATATATCATGCAAAGCGAAATAAGCCAGGCAGAAAAAAACCAAGAACCATATGACTAGATTCATATGTAAATCATAAAACTAAAAACAACAAAGAAACAAAAACTCATGGACACCGTCAATAGTTTAGTGGTTACCTGAGGGGAAGGGGGCAGGCAGGTGGGGGAGTATAGAGGGCGCATCAAATAGATGGTGATGGAAAGAGAACTGGCTCAGGGTGGTGAACATGTAATGCAACACATAGACAATGTAATGTAGAGTTGTACACCTGGAACCTGTGTGATTTTTACCAACCAATGTCACCCCAATAAATTTAACAATACAACATAAAGTAAAATGTAAAGGTACACTTGTATCTCAATGGACCTTTTCTCCTGGAGCAGGGCTGACTGTAGGGATTACTGGACTCTTCGGGACTAGAGCGCTTTTAGGAGATGCTGACTGTTGTTGGAGCTGCTCTTATCTGCCCGGAGCACTGCTGGAAGCAGGTTGGGTAGTGAGCCCTGTCAGCACAGAGAAAAGGTTAAAACCAAGACAAGGAACCGGAGGCAGAGGAGTGGAAAGAAAATGTAAAAGAAAAGGAAGAGAGATTTAGACATTTTGTATTAGATAATTAGAATAAGAGAACCAGTTCATTACTATTACTTTTAAAGTGATCCCATTTTCACTTTCTTTCAGAGATTATGTACTAAGTTGTTTTGAGTTTGAATGGATTGTAAAATACAGGGTCTGGCAGAAGTAACAGCTTTTTAAAGTTGTATAGTGTGCTTGAGTGTGATATTGTTATGTTACAGATTTACATGCTTATGATTTTGTAATAAAAGATTTGGTAGAGATTACCAGCTTGTAAAAAGGGGCATTACTTCTGCCAGACCCTGTATACCTCCAAAAAAATATGGAATACTCCCCTGTCATGAAACCAAGTAATGTCAAAAAAAATTCCACTGTGTCGTAGAAGATATCTGCTCTGCATAAGAGATATAGGCTCCTTCAGCAAGTAGTTTCTGAGGCTTTTAAAAAGTATCACAGACATTTACAAGGCTGAAAGATCTGAGTACATTGCTAAGGTAATTGAGAGCTTGATGTGACTAATTAAGTCCTTTATACAGATTAGTTTTAACAAGTTCTGCCAGATGCTCTCGTTGAAAATAGCTGCTTGGGGATTAAGAAAGTTGGGACAAAAATGAGTAAAGTGGAAACTTAACAGCTTGTAGTTGTAGAGAAATAGAAAAGAAGGCTTGTGTACTCTCTCCTGTCACATGAAGAGAAAGGAAGAAGAGGCTCTGAGTATTGAATTCATTCCAACAGCTTGGACGAGGTGCCCAGAATACCTGTTAGTGAGACAGAGAGAGAATATATGGATGTTAGCAAAGCCCAGAGGGCTATTTGAATCTGAGGGAACTCAGAAGTTTTGGACAAACTACTGAGAGGAGATTTCGATGCCAAGTTTAGTGATTCAGATCAAGTTATTTAAAGTAGAGTCAAGAATAGTGACAAGGTACTTAGTTGTACCTCAGATGTTTATTTCTTTAAAATTTGCTCTAAAATATAATCTTTGAGATTATCCATGTAAACATGGCTATTGGTATCTCGTATGAAAGGCAATTCTGTTTCTACTGAAGGAATTTATGGTAGAGGAATTTAAGCTAGAGGACAAGGAAATACAGTACTATAGTACAGCAAGTATAGCTGCTTTTGACATCATGCTGGTGGGAAAATAAGTTGGTAAAGAGGCCTAATAAGTCTGTAATGAGAAAGGTGTTAGTAGAGTTCTACTTCTGAATGGCAGGGAAAGCCAAATGTTTTTGTTTGAAGCAGGTGACTGTGTAGGACTGCCACTTGGTGGCAGCATACTTAAAATGTGTCTTCTAATTTTTGAGTTGGGGTGATGAATAAAGTTCTTTTAAAAGTTGAAACTGAAATAAAGGTTATGAAGTGACAAAAAAAAAGTTATAGCAGTAGTGCTTGAATGGCTTAAACATGGCCAAGAAAATATAAAGTATCTCTTGTGCTACTAAGAATGAACACAGGGCTAGAAGAGACTTTTCCCTCTGTATTTTGTCCAGTTATTTAGATTGTGTCTATTTATTTTGGGTTTCTGCCTCTATTTTTTTTTTCTTATTTTGTATACACATAGCCTCTGTATTTCAATTATTTTTATTTTAAGTTGTCACTTTCCTGCCCTTTTTGGGGGGTGGAGAGAAAGGAAAACTTGAGTTATGATTAATCAACTTTTGTAGAGAGGGAAATTATCCTCTCTTTTGGCTCTTTAATCACTGGATCATAGTAATTAAGTGAGGGAAAATATGGATATTTACTTTACTCTAGAGAGGGGAAATATTTCAATGTCAGAGAGATGTTTTTTATTTGCTAAGTAACTTGTTTTTGTTGGGTTTTGACATGAAAATTCATGTTGAATTAAATGAACTATAGGCTTGCTTTAGGCTTAGCTCAAAGTATTTTGTTGTTTCAGATTTGTTTAGCTCAATAATATGAGAAAAATATATAGGTCAATACTAACTGAATCAAGGTATGGCACTTGGTCTAGATTTGAGGGAGAAAAAACATTTCAGTTGGTGACTTCACTGAAAATGTTAATATTTGTGTTTGCTGCATTTTACCTTAGTTTTGTGTTCCTAGTTTAGTAGATTTAAGTTCCTTATAGGAAATAACAGGAGTGTTCAAAATATAAATATAGAAATATCCAGAGCTTTAATTTACGATATCCTGAAATAAAATATTTTATTTCTGCCGCTATTTATTAAAACATACTTAGTGTCTGTCAGCCTTTTTTCTGCACTTTATCACATGAAGGTTTTTAATCCTTAATTTATTGGGCTCATCTAGTTCCTTCTCTGTCCCTCTGACAAATGAGAACCTGAGACATAGAATGTCAATGCCCAGCTCACTTTCTCCAGGGAGCAACAGGGTCAGGTTGACAAATTTTGTTCACAACTGAAGCCTGTAATTATTATCTAGAGCTATAGTAATAGCTGGGTAATAATTTGATAGGTTATAAGAACCTACTACCATGTATTTGGCCTCCAGTATCTTCTAAATAACTATCACAGCATAATGTGAAAACCTGAAAAGTCTATGTCTCTTGGTCATACTCTGCGGTCAAGCCACCGTGCCTCAGTGACAAATGTCCTCTAAAATGGAGGGGATAAATAATTACTGAAAGCCAGCATTGTCTTTAACCTTAACCCCCTTTGGCCTTTTGAGAGGGTGACATAATTTGTACCAGCGGGGCCAGGAATATTGACATGACACTGTGTCCTTTCCTGTAACTGATCCTAAAGGGGGACCAGAAAGCCTGAGGCCTGGAGCAGGTATTGCAGGATGTGCAGAAGACCTGTGGGTGTGGCCAGAGCCTACCCTGGGTGGAGACTGTGGAGGAGAGAATGGAATTATTCTGCAAAATAAAAGGCAACAATTCTTTTTTTTTAAGAAATTGAGATCAGGGAGACTGGGAGGAAAGAGGAGAAGAGAGGAAGAGAGTCATACATGTGACAGAATGACCAAAAAACCTCCAAGAGAAGTAGGGCCTTAACATTAAAATGTATGTTATTTGCAACACTGTGCTGCAAGCATCCCACATCACTACAGATTTACAGTAAAATCCCCAATGTATATATATTCTTTGTGAGAGTGGTCTTTGTTTTTCGTTTTCATTTTGTGGCAGTCAAGAATGGCACTGAGTTTTCTGCCAGGTTTGATACAAAGCATGAAGAAATGGGACAGCCACGGGGGCAGGGCTGCATGAGATTGAGGATAAACACTCCATAGCAGCTGGCACTCAGAGTAGAAGTGGCCAGGTAAGTTTCAAGGGGCGTGCAGCATCTTGGGAAGGACAAGAAATAGAAGTCCTGAACCTCAAGTTGATAGATAGATAGATAGATAGATAGATAGATAGATAGATAGATAGATAGAGGGTGGGTGGGTGGATGGATGGATGGATGGGTGGATGGGTGGGTGGGTGGGTGGATGGATGGATGGATGGATGGGTGGGTCGGTGGGTGGGTGGGTGGATGAATTTGCGCCAGTATGTGACTGCCATTTGTTGAGAACCTTTGCTGTTTTCTGTTCCATGTTAGGCACTATACAGAGATAGAAAAAGAATTACCACATGTGCCTTTCCCAAAAGAGCCTATGAGCCAAGTTGGGAAAATCAATTTATCATATGATATTGTAGCAGTATTATTCCACATTTTCTAATGTAGTAAAAACAGAAAGTGCTAAAGCAGAACCAGGTGATATCTTTGTGGCTTTCTTCTTAAGGAGAATTAAAGTCAACACAGTGATGGGAAACTTTGTTCAGGGTCATGACTGAAGCTTTACATCTTTATAGGACTGGCTTCTTTCCCAGGCTTCCTTACTCTAGAATTCTAAAGAACACTTGAATTAGCAGTTGCTTCAGACTGTGCAAGGGTGACTTGGAGTAGTTACCATCTGATACCAAGCCAGTAGTGACACAAAAAGCTTAGCTTGAAGCTCGATTATCTCAGCATGTTGCAATTATTAATGTATTTAATTTCCACAAAAATACCTATGAAGTAGGTACCATT
Organism: Craseonycteris thonglongyai; assembly: GCA_004027555.1. Taxonomy (NCBI): domain Eukaryota; kingdom Metazoa; phylum Chordata; class Mammalia; order Chiroptera; family Craseonycteridae; genus Craseonycteris; species Craseonycteris thonglongyai. Next base: position 4,580 of record PVKE010044177.1, on the reverse strand, counting down.
TTTTTCCCATCTTACAGATGAAAGCTGAGAAAGGTTAAGCAAATTGTCCAAGCCAATCAACAACTAAAATTTATTGATCAGCCCTTTGGTTAGTCAGTTCATGTCGTTGTTTCTTAATGGGTGGCATCTCCTTCCAAGGGACATTTGGAATTTTTTGGAAGCACTTTTTGGCTGTCACAGTGATCAGTGGGGAAAAGCAGTGATGCAAGGACAATCTTATGACACAGAGAACTGTCCTGTATCCTGTATGGCTTATAAATATCCCATTGGACATTCATGTAGATAAAAAACTTAACACATGATTAACCAACATACTGTATCACTCTGCATTTGTAGCTATTGTGTTCTCAGCAATTTGCTCTGAAGAGGCAAGCATCTGATGATTTTTTATGCCATCCAAGGTAGTTGTATCCCAGCAGTTACACATTGAAACTGATTAATTTTATGTACGTATATTTTTTGTATACATCCCTCATCTTTTACTTTTCTTTTACATGATAGCTAGGCCATTGTATTTAAACTTTGAATTAGGTATATAGGTAGGATATGTTACCTGTAAATTTTATTTTAGAAGAGGAAGAAAGATGTTTCAAAATATTTATTCTAAGAAAGTGGGGGCACTGTAGATGTCAGAGATCAAACTAATGGTGCCACTGAGGCCACTGCTCTCTGGGGAGATGTTACAAACTGATGGCTCACAAGCCATACTGAGCCCACAGACAAATTTAGTATGACTCGCAGAATATTTCAAAAGCAATTGAAATGTAGGAGATTTTTCTGAAAACATCTGCATTTCTGACTTCTTTTGGGAATTCTGACAATCTAACAATATAAAGACCTGCATGGTCATGGTGTTCCCACCCCTTTTGGAAGTATATTAGCACTCCAAATCAGCATGGCCTTAACCTAACTAACTTGACTGATGCAAGTTTCTGTCCGGTCCCTGTGGACAATTACAGTGTGATTCTTAGACACAGAGTGACTTATTTGGTAAAGGTGACTATGCCCTCGTCACTCCTTTTTTGTTGTTGTTCAGTTTGGTGTAGGTTGGGCTGAAAAAGACTTGAATCCAACTTCCTTCAAATGCAGGTACAAATGCTCAACCACAAGGCTCTCTCCCTACTTAATGTACCCAGCTACCTACTGCATAAATCCAAGTGGTGGCTGCCTGTGGAGATTGGGCCTCAAACTGTGGTTTAGATGTGAGAGGTTCTGCTCCCCTTGCCTATCCTCCTGAGTCCTCCTTTCCCCTGGACCCCTTCACAGTTAACACACTTTACAAGAACCCATTGCCTTTTACCTTTCTTTGTTGTGTTAATTTGATGTTTGGATTTAGAATTAATGTTAAAGGAGATGAAGGGTAACCCTTGAGAACTTTTTTTAGGGAAGGGGAAAAACACTGCTGAGAAAGAGAAGCTGAGACCCCCCTAAAATCATTCGCTAGTAATTTTCTCCTGCACAGGTTTCAATCATTGTATTTTCTGGTTATAGAGAATGAAGAAATAATTCAAGTCTAAAAAATGGACTGTCTAGAAGGAATTATGAATGCTTCATGTCTGCAAGTGAAACTAGATAAATTTTGAAATCAAACTCATAGTGTATAATAAGAGGCCCTGAATGTTTGGAAAATGAATGACAAGGCAATTTATATTTTATTCTGTTCTATTTTTGACCCCCTAATCTGGTCTTTGGTGTGTCCTCAGGATGATTTGTTCTCTCAGAGGCCGGCCTAGTTGGGGGCAGTCTCTCTGCCTGTCGGAATCTTCCCCAAATGATCAGACAGGCTTGGGTGGATTCTCTCCTTCCGGCTAAGGAGAGGCCTGGTTGGTACGGTAAGCAGCACCCCTGCTGCACTAATAATAGTCTAGTGGCTTAGTCACCTCTGAGAGTATGCACTCCACCCCTCAGAAGAGGGAAAAGGCATGGTCAGACATAAAGGTGCAACCCCTCACATTCCGTGAGTCAGCCCTCACTGACCAAGTCTGTCACACAAGAAATTGTCATAGTGAGCAAACTGTCTTCTCATCACCTGTGACCAACCTGAGGATAAAAAAAAAGCACTTCATCGTATCTGGAGGAAATGAATGAGCGAGTGAACTTTGGTTAGCTCTAATCTACTCTCAAGATACTTTTTACCACTTTATTCACTTGCTCATTTACCCATCCAACAAAAACAGGCTGAACATCCACTCCACTCTATGCTTGGGCACTGTTCTAGGTGGTGGGGATTGAGTGGTGGATTAGACAGGTTTGTGCCCTCATTTTAGGGAGACAAAAGAGAGACTGGGAAGGAAAATACACAGGCACATACAGATAGGGAGCAGTGACTGAGAAAAATACAACAAGGGTTATGATAGCAGATAACTGGAGAGGGGGCTGATTTGGATTGGATGGTCAGAGAAGGCGGCAGAGATGACATGAGATTTGAGAAGATTTGAATAAAAGGAGCCAGGGATGCAAATACCAGGGGATGTAGTGGTCCAGGGAGGGGCAACTGTAAGTGTCCTAAGGAGCAAGTGAACTTGATGTGTCAAGGAAGCCAAAGGAAGCAGGACAATCAGGCAGAGTGGGATTTGAGGAGATGAAAGAGGCAAAGACAGGTCATGAGAAGAGTTTGACACACTAACACTGCAATAGGAAGCTACAGAGGGCTCCGAGCAGGCGCTCTTATGATGGAACTACTCTTTCCCAAGATAAATCTAGATATAAAAGGATAAATTGTGTATTTATGCAATAGAATGTGCTACAATGGAGAAAACAGGTGAACTATAAATCTATACTTGTAACATGGATGAATCTCAAAAACATAATGTTGAGCAAAAGAAGTAAGTCACAGAAAAACATACACAACATTATTCCATATATGTGAAGTTCAAAAGCAGACTAAAGAAAGCCATACATTTTGGGGGAGCCATTTGGGCTCATTAAAACCTAAAAATAAATGGCATCTTTCTTCAGCTTATCTATGTATATAAAGGCATAGAAAAAAGACTGGACTGATAAAAACCTAAAACTTATGACAGTGAGCACCCCAGAATAGGGCAATTAAATGGGTGGGAGGAGAGGGGATGGTCAAGAGATATTTAAACCTTATCTATAACTTTTGAACTTTATATGGATAGTGGGCAGGTTTGGAGGGACATTTGGGAACTTCGACTATAACATACTTGTAAATATGTTAAAGATATCTTCAGCCTTTTGAAAAATGATTAGAATTACTGAGCCAAGAGAGTTTAGTGGTTTAATAAATTGAGTGATTTCTCATTGTCAGCTGTCATAGTCTGGGAAAGAGGTTTGTTAAGATCCCAAGAAAGGCAAAAAGTTTAGTAGATGGTTTGCAGAGCACCTGGCTCCTTCAGCAGATTGAGTGACAGGGAGAATTATAGACAATGACTGCTCAAATGACAGCAGATGGAAATGGGCAGGTCTGGGTTCTGATGTCTGTAGGTGTAGCTTCCCTGAACCTGACCTCTGATATTTGCTCTCCTTAGTGACAGGCACTCTTACGTTATAGCTCCCACCTGTGTACATAATGATAGGACAAAGGAAGATTCCATTTGCATCTCCCCCCCCCACCCCACCCCCACACACATAGCAACAACCACGTATAGAAAACAAATTGTTTTTTTTGCAAATTCTGTGCTTCTCTCTGGTCTAACAGGGGCTTTGGAGTCAGATAGGTGGGTCAGGTCACAGGTCTGTAGACCCTGAGTTTGTCACACAGTCTCTCCAGGCCTTTGCTTCCTGACAGGATTGTTGTGAATGTCAGATATGTGCTCAGTAAATGTTTGATATTATTACCATTACCCTAGCAGCTTCCTAGCCTTTGGATGCCTCCCTGTCATTCACTTTTATGTAGAAATGCTAACATATGCGTATAACATTCCCTTCATAATAAAAACAAGCCAAAGACAATTCAGGAACCGTTTTTTCCCCCCTCTACTTTGTGCAAAGGGTCCTTTAAAATTGTTCATAAATGAGCAATTATAATATTCCTTCAAAAGGCTTCACCATTTTCTGTTCTAATAGGTGTTCCTTTTTTACTTTGTCCAGATAGACTCAGCTGCAGGTATTTGGAAAATGGTTGCAAAACAACCCACTTCCTTTAGCTTGAGTTCTCTAGATCCCTGAGGCAAAAATGGGGATAATTACTAAGGGGGCTTCTTAGGGAACACTGATATCATCACCCAACCCTTCTCTAGGATTCCTTAGTGCAGACTTTGCAAACAAATCAGCAGAGAGCCTGTGAAATTTCATCTAGTGTGAGTATTGTTTCTAAAGCTACAAATAAATAATGTCCTGATCATCTCTTTGGCCCCTACTCCTCCCTCCTCCAATTTTATTTGTTTATATATTTATTTATTTTTATTTATTATTATTATTTTTTAATATTATTATATTTTATTGTTAAATTTAATGGGGTGACATTGGTTGGTAACAATCAGACAGTTTCCCAATGGACAACTCCACATCACATCACCCATGCATCGCATTATGTGCCCAGCTCCCAGAATCAGGTCCCCCTCCAACCCGATATATCTGGTGCCCACTCCCCCCTCCCCACACAACTCTCCCTCCCC
>PVKE010044176.1:0-13095 GCA_004027555.1 Craseonycteris thonglongyai | reverse complement strand
TATACAGGTAATTTTCTCAGCATGGGAATTTAGTGTTAAAATAATGACTAAGACTTCAAGGAAAATGATATTCTAATGAGTGTGATGGACAATAAGGAAGTAAATAACTGCAATCAGAGAGATACATGGATTGAAGAAAATGAAGTCTACTTATATAATCAAACAATAATAGTTGTTAAGTTAGAAAATCTCCCATATTTAAAAATTTGTCAAATTCTTCCTAAATTTTTTGTTTTTTAAATTATAGTTTTGCATTAATATATTCAAGACCATAAAATTGTTAGATTTATACGTGTTTATATATTCATATCACATTTTCCTATTGAATTAGCCTGTTTAATATTATATGATTCTTGTAAATAATTTTTTAAAACTATTGGTCAGTTACTTACATTTATTATGCTAAATATTTGCTTGGTGTTTTGTTCTTTTCCTTCAATTTTTATTTTTTATTTAATTTTATAGTTAGCATGTATCTGTTCTCTTTTAATTTTTCAAATTTAATTGTATAAGCTTTGTCTTTATGTAAGTTTAATTTCTCTATATTTATTGAGCCAATTAATTTTATTTATTTATTTATTTCTGTCTCTGACAGAGACAGAGACAGAAAGAGAGAGATACAGAGACAGAGAGAGAACTGAATTGAGGGAACTCCCCAGTTCAGCACACGGGTCCGCACGGGCCGGGGCCTGGATTCGATCCTCTGTTCCAGGACCGGGATTCAATCCTTGGTCCCCGGCGCTGCAAAGTGAGCGCTTAACCCACTGAGCCATCCCAGCTTCCCCTATTGAGCCAATAAATGATGAAATCTTTTTTTTTTTTTTAAGATTTATTTTAAGGGGATGCTGGGATGGCTCAGTGGGTTAAGCGCTCACTTTGCAGCGCCGGGGACCAAGGATCGAATCCTGGTCCTGCCCGTGCAGACCCATATGCTGAATTGGGGGGTTCCCCCAGTTCAGTTCTCTCTGTCGCTGTATCTCTCTCTCTCTCTCTCTGTCAAAAATAAATAAATAAATAAATATTTATTTTATTGATTTTTGACAGAGAGAAACAGAGACAGAGAGAGACACAGAGAGAAGTGAGAGGGCCCAGAGCAGTCTCCATAGTTGACATTAGTTTTCCATATAGTTTCACTCCACAGGTGGGCACAGGGCTGCACAGGGCAGGAACTGGGCCTGGAGCCTCCCACATAGGTCCCGGCAAGAACTGAACTGGGGGCACACCCCAGTTCAGCATGTGGGTCCGCATGGGCCGGGGCCGGGATTTGATCCTCGGTCCCCGGGGCTTCAAAGTGAGCACTTAACCCGCTGAGCCATCCCAGCTTTCCCAATGATGAAATCTTATTTTGCACTTTACAATTATGATGTTTTTCTTGATCATCTAGTTTTACTCTATTATAAAGTTTCTTTGAATTGACAAAGATTTCTTTATTCTTTCTATATTTCGTGCTCCTTCAAATATGATTAACATAATATATATTACATTATCTTAACAGTTGTTTTTTCTCTTCTAATTCATATTTTAATAAAGTCTTAATTCAATTAATATATTTTGACATAAATTAGGATGTTTTATAAATTACCTACCTTCCTATCTTGCATGCTATTTTTGTTTAACAAATTAGGTTCAAATTATTTTAACACATTTATGAAAATGACAACTGATTTGTCAAAACTTGTATCTGGTGTTTGCTCACTGTGAATATTTCTAGTACTTCTTTCTGTATTCAATTATCTTCCTATAAAGCTTATTCTTCTGTGTTTCTTTCATTGAGTATTCATGAATACTAAACTTGCTGTATTTTCATGTCTTCAAATGTTTTTTTTTTTGTCTTAAATTTTGTAGAATGGCAATTTCGATCTGGAATTTTTCAGCAATAATTATTTTTTAGCCCGATTTTGTCTGGCCATTATTTTTTGCTATTTAGACATTTGCTACATAAAATGGTAAATTATCATGGGCTTTTGGATTATTTCCTCAGTCATAAAAACTAAGAATTTTTTGAGGAAAAAAAAAAAGGTTGCTAACCTGTGTGGGTATATATGAGTGTGTAGGGATGAGATTTGGTGTTGCAGTTTAAGAGAAAAACTGGAATGCATTATGAGTATGCATTGATTGTGACTAAAAGTCCACATTTTCTCAGTAAATGATTTAATACTTAACATAAGATTAAGCCTTGCATCAACACGAAGCGGTAGAGGTGGTGATGATAGGGGCAAGGAGAGGTGGTTAGAGGTAATACCTTGCATGGTTGGCAAGCAAACCATTGTCCTAGAGTCATGCTGAAACCCCTGGAAGAATGTATTGTCCTGATTGACGGCACGGAAATATTCCCTGAGAGGCAAGTACTGGGGAGAAAAAGAAGTAATTAGCCTCAGATTGAAACACTAGAATTTTTAACCTTAAGATGTAATTGTCTATGCCATAAACTCATGTTGATAAGCAAACTGCATTCTCCTGGGCTTTCCTGTCTACTCTCTGGTCCACATTAAAAGTTAAGTTAGCAGATAATTCCATGTGAAAGTTCATTTTTAATTCCTATCAAAAATGTTTATTGAACCTGTGCTATGAGCTAGACATTCTTCTAAGGTGTACAGAAGACATTCGTGAATAAAACATCAAGGGACTGTGCCCTATTTAAGCTTCTACATTATACAAGAGAAATAAAGTGAGCAGTATATGTATAATGCAATAAATTATATAGGATGCTAGAAGATAATAGAAGAAGAAAAAAACACACCAAAAAACAGAGTAAGAGGATAGTGTGTATGGGTTCCAAGTTGGAAGAAAAAAGAGGAAAGCAAGCATTAATAACATTCTAGACACAAGAAGACAGCAAAATAATGTTGCAAATTATATTAAAATTTAGAATTGTTCATCAAGTTAAATTTTAACATAAACATAAAAGTAAAATACAATTCTAATACAGAACAAGATTTACTGAAAGAACTTTTGAGAGACATACTTTAGCAAGAGGAGAAATTAGTATGGACTGAATTGTGTCCCCCTTTTCAAAATTCATATTCTGAACCCTTATCCCCAACTATATTTTGGAATTTTGCCTTGAGGAAGATAATGAAAGTTAAATAAGTCATTAGGGTTGAGCCTTATAAGGACTTGTGTCCTTATAAAAACAGGGACAGACATCAGAGACTTGTGCATGCACACAGCAAAAGGTCATGTGAGAACACAGCAAGAAGGTAGCAATCTACTACCCAGGAAACAAAGCCACACCGGAAATCAACCCTGATGGCATCTCTTCATCATTGACTTTTAGCCTTCAGAACTGTGACAAAACAGTTTTCTGTTACTTAAGACACCTGTCTTTGGTATTTTGTTATGGCAGTCCTAGCAGACTTATGTAAAAATAAACCCAGAAGTAAGTACATGTGGTAGATAATTGTGAGTGAATTTTCTCATTAAATTCATTGTTATTTTAAATACACAGTGATCACAATATTTTTTTTATTCTTTTTTTTAAAATTTTTTACTGTTTTTGACAGAGAGAGAGAGAGAGAGAGAGAGAGAGAGAGAGAGAGAGAGGGAGAGAGAGAGACAGAGCCAGAGAGAGAACTGAACTGGGGGAGCTCCCCAGTTCAGCACATGGGTCCACACGGGCTCGGGCCGGGATTCGATCCCTGGTCCGTGGCGCTGCAAAGTGAGAGCTTAACCCACTGAGCCATTCCGGCTTCCCCTGATCACAATATTTAAAAATCAATCAGGCAATAAGAATGGCTTAAAATAGAACAAATAGAAACACTAAAAAATGGCAAGAATTTGGAGTAATAGAAATTTTCATAGATTGCTACAAGATAATTTATTAGTTAGGCTGACCAGACATACTATTTTAAACAGGACAGAAAACAATCGTACTATCCTGTTTTAAATGATACATATTGTCAGCTTACTGATACCTTGAATTTAGCCCAGATAGATTAGGCTGACCATATGTACTGTTTGAAATAGGACAGTATTGTTTTCTGTCCTGGTTAAAATGACGCATCTGGTCAGCCTAATAGAACCACAATAGATAAATATCACTATCACTAAAGCTGTTGAATATATGCATATTTTCAGATCTAGCAATTTATGCCTAGTTATATTCCCAGATAAATTAATGTGTATTCACCAACGTCATGTATAAGAATGCCCGTAGAAGTTTTATTCAAAATAATTACAAAGTAGAAAAGAAATTAACCAAATGTCCATTCATGTTAGAATGGATAAATAACTATTATCTTAACATAGTAGAATTGTATGCATCGATGAGAATGGTTTATAACTACCTGCATAAAATGGATGAATCTCACAAATATAATTTTGAACTAAAGAAGATGCAGGGAGCATATGTCCTATTATATTCATATAAAAAACAAAATGGCAAAATAATATTTATATTAGTTTTATATTCATATTATTATTGGTGGAAGTTAGGAGAGAGATGCAGACAGTTGCAGTTACTAGACGGGAACCTGACATATGGCTTTTGGAAACTGGTAATGCTCAGTTTCTTTATTAGAATTAAATAGTATTCATGTCTTTGTTGCCACTTTCAAGAGTAAAAGTTTATATTAAAGAAAGAAGTTTCTTAGTGAAAGGAAATTACCAGAATCTACAATCACTTGGAATTGAATCAAATAGTTTATATAATACTTATAACTTAGTTTTTAGCTTAATGAAAACTTTTCTCTAGTTTTCTCTATGGTAGTCTCCATTTAAGGCAGAAGAAGTATTACAAATGTGCTTTCATTTACAAAAATTATATTATTGGTGCATTTTTTGACAAAACTGATAGATTTTATTATGATGAAGGCATCAGTAATGTCTGAGGAATACAATTTTTAGAAGAATAAGTTGAAAGCATTCTGAGTAAAAACTGGTCTATTCATGGATCAAAATTATGACCGTTACTCTTTATCATACTGCTTAAAACTACAACCTAGAATATTTGGCAATATATGTAGAAAATAGGAAGTTTACTTAGTGTGAAATAATAATAATAAAAAAAGCTCTGTTTACAAGCCTTGCTAATTAAAATTTACATATTAATATCAGAATCATTGAGTTCATGTGCTAGCTTATAAATGGCTTTGTGTTTCCCAAGGTATACAATAAATACAATAAAATTTAAGCATGAGATAGTGTAATTAAAATGATCATTTAGAAAATTGCTGAGCTAAATATATGTGACTTTTATTTTAAAATATATTCAGTCTTGAATGATCATCAGTGAGTTTATTGTTGTGACTTTTTGCTGATATTGCACAGGAAGTCTGACATTTAAGTTTGCTAAATTGCCACCATGTGCTTATATTGGCAATACTATATAAACAACTTGGTAAGATTTCATAACTTTGGGATATCAGTGTCTTACAGCTGTGTTTGTGTTGATGTGTGGTGGTGTCTTGCTAAGTGGAGTTCATTATGGTTGTTTTGTGTTTTTGTGTGCTGTCCCAAGAAAGTCAGATTTGAACCAGAGCAATGAACAAATGTTAAATTTAATGTCAAACTTGGCAAGAGTGGAAGGCAGATCAGAAATATGTTATTCCAAGTTGATGGGGATGATGCTTTGAAGACAACAGCAACATACAAATGGATTAAAAGTTTTTCTGAGGAAAGAGGAAGCACCACTGATGAAGAGTGGTCATGGTGGCCATTAATGAGCAAAACTGCTAAAAAAACTGCAAAAATTTGTTAAATTGTGTGTCAAATTTGTCAACTGACCTATGAGAAGCATGGCAGACCAAATAAACATTGACAGAGAACCAGGAAAATCTTCCCTTAAAATCTTGGCAGGACAAATGTGTGTGAAAAAAATGGTCACAAGAATTGCTCACCAATGAACAAAAGCAAAGGAGAGTCAAAGTTTGCCAAGACCTTTTGGAGAGGCAAGACTATGTTTTGGGCTGTGTTATCACTGGTAATGAAACACAGGTATACCAATATGACCCTGAAGCAAAGCATCCAAATGCATAATAAAAGTCAACCAATTCTCTGTGACCAAAATATTCTATCAGTCTAAATCAAGAATGAAAACTAGGTTGATAACCTTTTTTGATATTAGAAGGATTGTTCATTAGGAATTTGTACCATCTGGAGTCAACCAAGTCAACTACTTGGAAGTGCTGAAAAGTACTTGTGAAATAATTAGATAAAAATGACTTGAATTTTTCACCAACAACTCATGGCTCTTGCAACACGACAATGCACCAGCTCACAGTGCACTGTTTGTGAGGGAGTTTTTAGCCAGTAAACAAAGAATTGTATTGGAACACCCTCCCTATTCACTTGACCTGGCCCCAAAGGACTTTTTCCTTTACCTGAAGATAAAGAAAATATTGAAAGAAAGACATTTTGATGACTTTCAAGATATCCAGGGTAATATGATGATGGCACTGATAGCCATTCCAGAAAAAGAGTTCCAAAATTGCTTTGAGAAGTGGACTAGGCACTGGTGTCACTGCATAGCTTTCCAAGGAAAGTACTTCAAAGGTGACTGCAGTGATATTCAACAATGAGAATGTAGCACTTTTTCTATGATTTCACGAGCTTAATAGTCAGACCTCGTTTACATTCAGTAGGGCTTACCCAGTCCTCAGGCCATAAATCATGCCATAAAATAGCCATATGAGGAAGTCCTCTGAGTCTTCTCAGCTTTTCATTTTTCTATCCTACTCAACTATTTTTAGTTAGGTGGTTTTCTTGTCAAGAAATTGAGGACAGTGTTTTTATTAGTCTGTTCTGATGCATATAATTGTTATTTTATCTCATGTTCTGTGCATTCTCTTTAGGATGTTTGATGAAATTTGGTACAGAAAATACTGGAAAATAATTTATTTGTAAATGACTTTTGAATGCTAAAAGAAATAAATATAACATTTTTTATTTTTGCCGGCATTATTATATCCTTTGGATGTCAAAAAATATACTCTTTTTACAGCTCTAGTTATTGCAACACAGTTTTGTTTAGACACTATGTTTTAGAGACTGACCTTGTTTATAGATCTCAGAATTAACCCTTGAGCACCAGACTGAACCACTGGTTTCAACTCCCACTTATAAATATGAATCCATTCTATATGTATAAGGATGACCAGGAATAGCTTGATTTGTTCCTCCAGTCTCTAATTGTATTTCCTTTCTTTTTTTTTTTTAAGATTTATTGTTGTGTGTTTTTTTTTTTTATTGTTTTTGACAGAGAGAGAGAGAGAGAGAGAGAGAGAGAGAGAGAGAGAGGGATACAGAGACAGAGAGAGAACTGAACTGGGGGCACACCCCAGTTCAGCATATGGGTCCGCACTGGCCGGGACTGGGACTCGATCCTTGGTCCCCGGGGCTGCAAAGTGAGTACCCAACCCACTGAGCCATCCTGGCTTCCCTCTGATTGTATTTCAATGGCTTTCCAAACAACTCATTACTCTGAATGTGTTACTTATTTACTTTTTTGGGGGGAGAGGGGTTATCAATCTCTAGGCACTCATAAAGAATAGACATACTTTTTTCTATTAAGATTTATTTTATTATTTGAGAGAAAAAGGGAGGGCCTAGAACAGTCTCCATAGTTGTTCATCTTTAGTCCTGACATAGTTTCATTCCACACAGGTGTATGTGGAGCTGTGCGCAGCAGGAACCAAACTGGAGGCCTCCTGCACTGGAGGGAAAAACCTTTGCTCCTATCACAGCAGTTGCCAGTTGTGCTGCAGTTTAGCATATGCATTTGCCCAGGCTGAGGCTGGGATTTGAACTCCAGACCTCAAGGTTGCAAGACAACCCACTGAGCATTCCCAGCATCCCAAGTAAAACATTCTTGATCTCTGTTGTCACTAACTCAACAAAAGTCCCTTATTTGTAAGATGTCCCTTAGATGAATTTTTTAAGTAGTTATCATTTCTTATAATAAATTTGGTTAAACAGTTCTTTTACTAGAAGGCTAATAAAACTTCAGTTTCAATTATATGTTCATTAAAAAGGCTAAATATCACAAATATTACTTTAATGCATACACAAACATATGCACACACTCACTGTTAAGTGTACTCATTTGTCCATCATTTTCTAACTGTAATTAGTTTATGTAACATTTCCTTATGTAACATTTTCTTAATGTAAGTGGTCTCAGAAATATCTTAAACAAAATACAAGAAACATATTGAGATTATGTTGAGATTAATTTTACAATATTATAATGTAATATTTAATGATATAGTATTTATGAAAGCTAGATAAAATTTTTTTATGAAAATTCCAAATCCGTGGGTGAGGATGGCTTCAAAGGCTTGACAAAGACAAAAGTTTATATACAATTTGCTACATCTTTTTAACACATAAATACATAAGACATGACAATGAACATTTGTAGTTAAGATACACACACACACTGCTGTATCTTTTCCCTAAGAATACATACTCATAGACATAAGCATTTTTTCAGTCTTCAGAACTTTCGTTTTAATACAGAGAATTTTAAAATTAAATTTATATGGGTGATATGGGTTAATCAATTTATGTAGGTTTCAAGGGTACAATTCTATATTATACTTGTTCTGTATCTGTTCTCCTTCCATCACCATATATTTGACTACCTTTTTTCTCTTCTACCTACCCTTTCCCCCTTACCCTCTGGTAATCACTAAACTTTTACCTGTATCTATGAGTTTTTCTTATTTGATGGTCTTATTTATTTGTTTCTTTCAGTTTTATATCCCATGTGTAGGTGAAGTCATATTGTTCTTCATTTTCTCTCTGACTTATTTCTTTTAGCATGAAAATATCAAGATCTATCCATGTTGTCACAAATGACAGTATTTTTACCTGTACTTATGGCAGAGTAGTCTTACATTGTATACATGTACCTTATCTTCTTTAGCTGATCTATCGAAAAACACTGGTTGTTTCCATGTCGTAACCACTGTGAATAATGTTGTATTATATATAGGGGTAGATACTAACATATTTTTTAGAATAAACATATTCAGATTTTTGGGGTAGAAACCTAGAAGAGGGATTGCTGGGTATATGGTAATTCTATTCTTAATTATTTGAGAAAACTCCATATTGTTTTCCATAGTGGTTGTACTGATTTACATGTCCACCAGCAGTATATGAGAATTCCTTTTTCTCCACAGCCTCTCCAGCACCTGTTATTCCTTGTCTTGTTGTTAATGGCCATTCTAATAGTTGAGTCAGCTTAAGCTCAATAGGTTGTTTTGTCACGGCAGACTACTAACACTGAGATTATTGATTTAACACTTAGAAAACCAATGGATCTTGCATTGTATCTATTTACTTTAAAAGACCCAAGAATGAGAAGAAAAAACAACATATTTTTACTCCCGAGATGAAGAAAAGTTAAGTTATGACATCAAAACATAACTCTTGGAGGTTTCCATATGATGACTAATATAAATGCTTACTTGGAGAACTGGATTCTGAATTTCCAGTAACTCATTACATGAATTTTCTGAAATGACTTTGATTCATAGAAAGCCTATAATCAGAAAAGATGAAAATAACACGCATTAATCAAATAGAAGTAAAATGTGAATATGTATGTTTCATTGTAAAATTCTCATGGAAATAGTAAAATTTTTTTAGCACTTTAAAAATACATCTTAAAATTAACACTACAAGAAATACATGAAATTAAATTTTGTAAGTTATGCAATCCTAAACATTTTCCATAGCAGCTTAATAAATTCCACTAGTATAGAACCTTAAAATGAATATTTTATGTCTATCATGGTTTTTCTATCAGCATTTATTATGTTATATATTAAATTCCTTTTTATTAGCTTATGAATGAATGTAAAGAGCAAAGCATGCAAATTTGCTTTTATTTTATGTAATAATATTTTCTTCAGGGAAGGCTACATAAATTTCTATGTTGCATAATTTGCTTCAAAGTTAGTATATTACAGGCATTTGCATAGTCATATAAATTAGAATATATATTTTAAAAATTATAAGGAAGAAACAAAATAATGAAAATATTAAGTAAAGAACACTGAAACAGTAATTTAAGTGAAAAACAGCCCAGTACGACGTTATTTCTAATTTTATACCATACTGGGAAATAAATCATCAATTACCACAAATTATTTTAGGCAAAGCTATAATATGAATAAGTCTACTGATAAAGTATCTGATAATTAAGTATTTTTAACCATAAGTACATATATTATTTAACATATATTTGTTAATATTTCTAAAATGTATTAAAAAAAACACATAAAACTGAAACAAACAAAAAAACAAAAACTCATGGACACAGTCAATAGTTTAGTGGTTACCTGAGGGTAAGGTTAAATGAGAGTGGGAAAGTACACAGGAGCCATCAAATATATGGTGATGGAAAGAGAACAGTCAATTTTAATAAGTTATCAGTAAAAAAAAATTGACCATTTTCCTGTCTTTTACCTTGCTACTTTTAGTTGAGAATATTAAACTTACTCTCTAAGTCATGGTTTATAATATTGTTTTCCAATTTTGTTTATAAAATATAACAATTTTTTTAGCCAAATTTTTATATCTTGGAAAACTAGATTATCTTTCAAAAGAATTTTCTACCAGTATAAAACACTCTCTCACGTAAGACTTTAAATTACATATATTTTGAAATAACATTTTGCATTACAAACATAGTCATTAGTCTTAGACTAAAAGGATCTTTAATATATACCTAATCAAACATGGGGAAATATACCCATTACAATTGAGTAACTTGCTTTCTCAAAACAGGGTCAATAATGGAAGCTAATTAACTACTCTTACAGTGTTATTTTCACAAAATGTTATAACCTACCTGAACAGAACAACTAATTGTTTGAAAGAATGGTAATTTAGACTTTAGTTTTGGCACAAACTCTGACCATATAAATTTTTAGCAACTCATTAAGATTATGTGAACTGAATTGTATACCCTAATAAAATGCTGGTATAAGATTCATAGGGTTTATTTTTTGATTAATAGTTACTATAAAAATATACTAAATAAGAGAGTAAAAAAGTATATAATATAACAAGACATATTCAAAAGTGACTAATAAATAAACAATTAACTTATAGGAATTTTTAAAACTATTTTAATCTAAAAAGAAAATTACCAAGTCAAGACTCTTTGATGTTTAAAGGCTTCAAAATCATCTAAAGCAAATAATATCTATACTTTATAAATTGTCTATATCATTGAAAATAGATCACTTTCTAAATAATTTACAAAGCAAGCAATGATAAAATAAAAAAATTAAATATTTACAAATTTTAGTTATATGTATATAATAATTTGTAATTCTTAAATATTTAAATGAGTACTTAAAGAGTAACTCACTACCAAATTCAGCTTGTCTCAGATATACCAGGATGAATCAACATTTAAAAAATGTTAGTTTAGCTATCATATTAGTTGACTGAAGGAATTAGAAATGGTAATCTTGCTTTAAAAGCATTTGATAATATTTCTGCCATAATCAGTAAAAGCTAAAATTTAAGAAAATTTTATTTATAATAAAGCATGTTTCCTGGAAATATGAAATATAAGACATAGTGCCATTTAGGATAACAATAAAATAATTTTCTGCATCAAATGAGAGGAAATGTAGTATGGACAGTTCTATTCAATACAATTAGACAAGGAGAAAAAAGAGCTATATGTGTCAATAGAGAACAAAACAAAACTTACATTTACAGTACCTACATTCTTAGAAAATCAGAAAAATAAATTTGAAAACTATTAGAGTCAAATGGTTTAGAAAGTGAACATATATACTTTGAAATTTTAATAGCTTAATCATTAACAAGCAAATTAAAAAGTAATACCATTCACAAAAATAATAACAATATAAAATATCTGGGAAGACAGGGGATAGGTAGGTATATAGACAGATTGTGATTGGTGATAGATAGAAAGATGGATAGATGGGAGATAGATAATAGATAGATAAAGATGATAGATATAATACACAGAGAGAAAAAGACAGAGAATAAATTATGTAAACTATGAGCAGAGAAAATTATAATATAGAAACTTTTAAAAGTGTTATTTCTTCTCAATTCAATCTATATATTAATTAAAGCCTAATTAAACTCTGTGGAATATTTTGAAGTGTCTAACATTTACCTGGAAGAAAAGATTATTTAATAATACCAAGAAATATTGAAAAAAGTAGATTTCAAAATATACTATGAAATCATATATACTAAATCATCGTTATGATTAATAGAATACAGTATCTCAAAAGACAAATAAATGGCAGTCAAACAAAAATTTGTTCATTCTATAAATTTCAAAAGCCATTGAGGAGACTGAAGTCAACCTCCTCCAAAACAGGTCACAATTCCTTGTCTAATCTCTGATTCTAAGTATATGTTCAGGTCTGCATTCCAATAGCTGATAGGAGAGGCTGTTAAAGGAGGGAGAACACTGTTTATACCATACCTCAGGGATCTATGGCAGTTTACTCTAGTGATAGTACAGTGGGAAAAAGGATAACACCCAGACAGTTCAAGGAATCTTGGCCTATGATCCTAACTGACACAGATACCTAACAACCTGAAACATTAGTTCACTTCCATATTTTACCAGCTTTAAGGCAAAGGTATATGGAGGCCACTAATGCCATAAATGAAGTCCTGGCCCAGTTTTGGCCTACTTTGGGTTCTCTGAGTGCACAGACTAGCCCCCAGTCGTCATTTCCTAAGTTTTGAAATGGACTTTCTTGGTATTTGTCAGGTCCTTCCCATGCTATGAGATAAGAGTCATAGTGAGGACAGTGAAATGGAAGTCCTGAAATTTCCCAACCTAGAGGGCGTACCAAAAATGATTCCTCCAGAAATACAGAGATTAATGTCACCCTCAAATTGCAAAGGTTGAGGTGTGATGCTCCCCATTATTTTCAATGTAATTCACCAATCTGGCTTCTCCAAATTCAGAATTCACTGTGGGATTGTCTAAGGCATCTGTCAAAATTGCATATTGGTTAAAATTCTTTCTTTGGCCAATCATGCTTCCTTCACCTTTTATAGAATTTGTTTCTCAGAGAGTTACACAATAACCCATCCACAAACAAATGTTGTCAGAGTCTTTTTCCCTATTAAAAG
>PVKE010044175.1:0-13104 GCA_004027555.1 Craseonycteris thonglongyai | reverse complement strand
AAAAAATGGGGAAGCCGGGATGGCTCAGTGGGTTAAGTGCTCACTTTGCAGCGCCGGGGACCAGGGATCGAGTCCCAGCCCCAGCCCGTGCGGAACCATGTGCTGAGCTGGGAGCTCCCCCAGTTCAGTTCTCTCTCTCTCTCTCTCTCTCTCTCTCTCTCTCTGTCAAAAATAAATAAATAAATAAATATTTTTAAAAATGGAGGGTACACGAAAGAACAACGCATTTTCATTGTTGAGCAATGAAAATTTACAATTTTTAATTATAAACCTGTGTTTTCTATCAAAATTACTTCTTGCGTGAATTTTGGGACACCCTTTAGTACTTCTAGAACAGCAGTTCTTAACCTTTTTGGCACTAAGTACTAGTTTCACAGAAGACAGTTTTTCCATGGATCGAGGTAGGGGGTGATGGTTTCAGAATGATTCAAGCACCTGATGCCACTTAAATGTCACTTACCACTCACAGGGTTTTGACATGAGTCTGCAAGCAATTGATTTATTATGGTCTCTGTGCAGTCAAACCTCTCTGCTAATGTTAATCTGTATTTGCAGCCATTCCCCAGCACTAGCATCACTACATCAGTTTTGCCTCATAATATCAGGCATTAGAGTCTCATAAGGAACATGCAACCCGGATCCCTTACATGCGCAGTTCACAATAGGGTTTGTGCTTTGCTGGCCTACCTGCCACTCACCTCCTGCTGTGTGACCTGGTTTGTAATAGTGCTGATCTCAGTACTGGGGACTCCTGCTCTAGAGATTCTAAAGCTTGTTTCCATTTGGGGTTCCATTATATTGGATAAAGTCAATCTGATTTTAATAAGACATATGAAGGCTGGGCCATTAATGAAAAATTTGAAACGCAACTGTGACAGTGTCCAGTCAGACCCAGGAACCCTCTAAATTGTTTTACTGTCTGTCTGTCTGTCTGTTTGTGTTTGGAGGAGAAAGGGATATGGCTCTTCTAAGTCTTTCTCGGTTAATTACTAGCCCATCTTTAGATATTAGATGATCAAGGTATTTTACTTGGGGTAAAATGACTTGTCCTTTGACACCCTATGTCCCTTTTTGACTAGCTGTTTTCATAGGCAAATTGTGTCCTCTTGGGTGTCTAATATGTCCTAGAACACAAAAGTAAATCATCCACATATTGGATATGAGTAGAGTTTCTGGAAAATTCAAAACTATTTAAATCAGCCTTTAGTATCTAAGAGAAGTAGGTAGGATTCTTTGTACATCCCCTGGGTATTACTGGGTATTACTATACAAGCTTGCAATGTACCAAGTGATAGCATAGAGTTATTTATTGTGTCTTTTTTTCTTACAAGAATGCTGAAAGAGAAACTATATAAATCTATCAGTGAAAAATATTGGCAGTCCACAGGAATAGCTGAGAATAAGGTATGTGTAATTGAAACCACAGAATGTCTGGGAATAACTATTTTGTTTATAGCTATGAGATCCTCTACAGAATTCCATCCTTTCCCGTTGGGTTTCTCTGCTAGAAGGATAGGAGAATATGGGGACTCATACATGAAATTATGACCCCCCTTTATTTGGAAAAATACCTTTTATTTTAGTCAATATAGGTTAAATCAGGTTTCACAAATTATTTTTCTAAATTTTGGTATGTTCTTGAAAGGCTTTGGATATTAATTTTATATTTAAAAGATTTTTAATTTTATATTTATTTTACAGTATAGTTGACATTGAATACTAGTTTATATTAGTTTCAGGTGCACAGCATAGTGGTTAGACATTTATGTAATTTACAAAGTGATTCCCCCTCAACTGGTGTAGTAACCACTTAGCACTACAAATAGTTATAAAAATATTATTGGGGATGCTGGGATAATTCAGCAGTTGGTTACTTGCCTCACAAGTTCTGTACCTGGCCCTGTCCTGTGCAACCCCATATGCTGAACTGCGGCACAGCTGGTCACTACTGAGATGGCTCCTTGAAGAAGATTCTTGCCTCCCATGCAGGAGGTGCTGGGTTCAATTCCTGACCCCACAGTCTCACATCCACCTGTGTGGGATGAACCCATGTCACAACTAATGATGTACAACTATGGAGACTGCTCTGGGCCCTCCCCACTTCTCTCTCTCTCCCACCTTCTTTCAAAACAATAAAAAAATATTATTGACTATATTCCCTATGTTGTACTTTATATCCATGACTATTTTGTAACTGTCAAGTTCAACTTCGTGCCTTTCCTTTTCTCACCTAGCAACCCAACCCCCTCCTACCTAGTAACCATCAGTTAGTTGTCTGAACCTATGAGTCTGTTTCTGTTTTGTTTTTTATTTATTTTGTTATTTAGATTCCACATATAAGTGAGATCATATGGTACTTATTTTTCCCTGTTTGACTTATTTCACTTAGCATACCTTCCAGGTCCACCTATGCTATCACGAATGGTAAAACTTGATTGTTTTTATGGCCAAGTAATATTCCATTGTATATATGTACCACATCTTCTTTATCCAATTGTCTATTGATGGGCATTTTAGTAGCTTCCACGTCTTGGCTCTAGTAAATAATATATGAGATGTGAGCCCTCTTTATAAGTACTAACCTTGTATAATGGGCTTAATTCAAACTAGTGCATCAGGCCTTCAAGGATACCGGCAAATATTAGGTAGCAGCAAAGTATTGTCAATAGTTATTTTAATAGGAGAGGTGGGGAAGCCAGGATAGCTCAGTGAGTTAAGTGCTTGCTTTGTAGCCCTGGGGACCGAGGATCAAATCCCAGCCCCGGCCCATGCAGACCCATATGCTGAAACTGGGGTGTGCTTCCCATGAGGGAGGCCCCTCATTCGGTCCTTGCCCCCTGGTTCGGCCCCTGGCTCAAGAGGGCTTGCCTCTCATGCAGGAGGCCCCCAGCCCAGTTCCTGCCCTGAGCGGCCCCCACCCACCTGTGTGGAACGAAACCATGTTGAAAACTGATGATTTGTAACTATGGAGACTGCTCTGGGCCCTCTCCCTTCTCTCTGTCTCTGTCTGTCTTGTCAAAAACAATAAAATAAATCTTAAAAAAAATAGGAGCGGTGGACTTAGTCTTGCTAATATCTCTATTGGAAGTGGCTAAAGTTGCATTGGAATGTTTTATAAAAAATGTTCAGGGGAAGCCTGGATGGCTCAGTGGGCTGAGCGCTCACTTTGCAGTGCTGGGGACCGGGGATCGAATCCTGGCCCCTGCCCGTGTGGAACCATATGCTGAACTGGGAACTCCCCCAGTTCATTTCTCTCTCTGTCTCTGTCTCTGTATCTCTCTCTCTCTCTCTGTCAAAAATAAATAAATAAAAAAAATATATTTAAAAAAAATGTTCAGTTAGTCTCAAGATTAGTTTCCTCTTGTGGAGTTTCCTTAAAAATCATTATAGTCTCTTTTGGTTCAGTATCTGACACATTTATTTATGCTTCTTGGAAAAGAATATGTGGTGTCACTGGTTTCAAAGAAGTCTTACTCAACCAGGTGAAATAGAGCAGATTTGACTAGTAAAATTATCTTTTGCCCCATAACATTACCTGGCTGGAAGGGAACAGGTTCTGATTTAAATACATAAATTGGCTGATTGCCTGTCCCTACCATTTGTAGAGAAGCTTAGTCTAGGGAGAAGGCAACTTAATTGAGTAGGGTTAATAACAGATAAAGTAGCCCCAGTATCTACAAGAGCCTTAGCAGTTTCCCCTTTTATGGTAATTTCAATTTCTCCTAAAATGTTGGTAAGGAGAAGTGGAAATGTCCTTTTGTAATCCTCAGAGTAGCCTTAGGTTTCCTTCCATTTCTTTTCTTTTTCTAAATCCCATTTCTGTTTTCTACAATTATTCTTAAGGTGATCTAACTTGTTACAATAAAAACAGACTCCTCACTGCAACCTGGTGGGAATGCAAATTGGTACAACTGCTGTGGAAGACAGTATGGAGATTCCTTAGAAAATTGGGAATGGAGCTATCATATGACCTGGCAACCCCGCTTCCGGGTATCTACTCCCCAAAGCTTGAAAACCTTAGTCCATAAAAATTTAGGTACCCCATTGTTCATCGCAGCACTGTTCACAGTGGCCAAGTCATGGAAACAACCAAAGTGTCCTTTGACAGATGACTGGATAAAAAAGCTGTGGTACATGTACACAATGGAATACTACTCAGCAATAAGAAAAGATGAAATTCTGCCACTTGCAACAACATGGACGGAACCTGAGATCATCATGTTAAGCGAAATAAGCCAGACAGGAAAAGTTAAGACCCGTATGACTTCACTCACAGGTGGAATATAACACTGAAAGCAACAAAGAAACAAAACCTCATGGACCTACTCAATAGTTTAGTGGTTACCTGAGGGTAAGGGAGTGCAGGTGGGAGAGGAGGGCGAGGGATCTAAATATAAGGGAATGGAAAGAAAGCTAACTCTGGGTGGTGAATACATATTGTAACACATAGACAAAGTACTCTAGAATTATACACTTGGAACCTATGTAATCTTTATTAACCAATGTCACCCTAATACATTTAACAAGAAAAAAGAAAACAACAATAGACTCATCTCTCCTCTAGTCTAAGAGACATTCGGGAGGTCTGGCTTGATTGCTCTATTGCTGGAGTTGTAAATTCATGATTGTGGCAGGTTTATCTTTTTTTTTCTTTTCTTTCTCTCTTCTGATTCATTTAAAATAGTTGAGCAGCCAAACTTGCCAGTACATATAGTGGGTCAATTTAATTTATGTTGTTTAATCAAAGTCATAAGCTCTTCATCTAGTCCTTCCAGAATGCCATATTTAGTAAGAGATCATTTTGTTTTATCTTCAAAACTGTCTGGAAAGGAACCTGAGTATTGTTTGAAAGTTTTTTAAAAAAGATTTATTTTACTGTTTTTGACAGAGACAGAGACAAAGAGAGAGAGAGAGAGACAGAGGGCCCAGAGCAATCTCCATAGTTGTATGTCATAAGTTTTTTGAAATGGTTTTGTCCCACTTAGGTGGGTGGGGGCTATGCAGGGTGGAAACTGGGCTGGGGGCCTCCCGCATGGGAGGCACACCCCAGTTCAGCATATGGGCTCACCCCAGCAAGAACTGAACTGGGGGACCAAACTGGGGCCCTCCGTCATGGGAAGCACACCCAGTTCAGCACATGGGTCCATATGCGCTGGGGCCGGGACTCGATCCTTGGTCCCCAGGGCTACAAAGCGAGTGCTCAACCCACTAAGCCATCCCGGCTTCCCGTGAAAGTTTTTTTTTAATGTTCAAAGAGATCATGCACTGGTTCATCAGGCTCTCTTTTACATTGCTGAATCTTTGTCCAGTCCATTTTGGGGGGGAAATCTCAGGGATGTCTGGCAAAGTTGATGGGTAATTCCCTGTAGTTTTCTGAGTCTATCTGTCTCTGTTTTAAAAAGTCCTCAAAAGATTTTCCCAGCAAACTTTATTTAGCCATTCTCTTGCTTTGCTCTCAGAAACCAGTAGATATGTTAATTGGAATAGGTCATAATAGCCAGGATCATATATTCTTACAGTTAAATTAAATTCTTCTAGTTCAAGGAACAAACACTTTCCTGTTCCCTTCTATCTGAGACCAACTTTTTTTTTCCAAAGAGAACTGCTAGAAATTTTTTCTAGTCTATCTGGGTCTGGTTTTCTATTTTGACCCCCAGGTAAATAGGGAGCTGTGGTAGAAGAGGTGTAGAAAACAGAGAGGAGGAGGAGGAAAGGAGAGTAAGTCTGGACAAAGAAGTAGAGAGTACAGTGGGACATTGGAGTAAAGGGGAAAGTGAGGTGCTGGCATTGAGGAGCATCGAAA
The DNA here is from genome assembly GCA_004027555.1 of Craseonycteris thonglongyai. Classification (NCBI taxonomy): domain Eukaryota; kingdom Metazoa; phylum Chordata; class Mammalia; order Chiroptera; family Craseonycteridae; genus Craseonycteris; species Craseonycteris thonglongyai. The sequence continues at coordinate 7,301 of PVKE010044175.1, read as the reverse complement.
GACCTCTTTGGTTCAGAAACCATCTCTCAAATTTTCTTACTAACTCCTGGAGAGAAGAACATCTCCTTGTGCTCCATTCAGAGACTTCTATCTGCCAATTGAGGAAAGCCTCTCATTCATTCAGTTTGATTTTAGAAATGGCTTTTTTTTTCTTTTGTACATGTGAAATATTTTAATTTAGGTGTGAAAAGAGCTCCATTTTTATCATCTTAAGTTAATATCTCTTCTAGTTAAATCTCCCATTTCTGTAAGTACTTGCAAGGAAAGGCTCCCTATGAATTGTCCATCTATCTGCAGGAGTATCAATGGGGCCTGGGGCCTGGGGTCTGGGGTCTGAGGGCTTGTTGGCTTTGTAGGCATGATTTCCATATTAATTTTAGTTTACTTTGAGATCTGCAGAGCCTAAAATTTTTAGTGATATTGTGTACTGGGTCCTGAATTCCAAGAAAAACTCACCCAAGTTCACTGGATGCAAAATGGGGAGCTGGTAGGTCACAGTGGGCCCCTGCTAGTACTTAGCACCAAATCTGGGTCCACAGGATGGTCCTGGGTGGGCCTCCTTGGAATCCTGCCAACGACACCAAGAAAATGTCGATGTAAGAAATGTCCAAACCTGTACAGATTTTTTATGTTTATTTGAGCCAAACTGATAACAATTGCTGGGAGAAAAAAATCTCAAAGGATTGAAAAATACTTCACAGAATGGCAGTTTTGTAGCTTATATTGTAGCTTATAAGTAAAGCTACAAAGGGGGAGGCGTATGGAGGTTACATGAAATTCATTGGTGGTAGATTAAGGAAGTGGGAGAAACCAATGTGGAGAAATCTCTGAAATTGGATAGGAAGTAAAATGGAGGGGGTACATGCTTCTTTTACATTGGTGGGTACACAATATAATAACATTTACAGCACAGAGATGATAATCAGGGGACAAGACAACAATGAGAGGTTCTGTGGTCTCCTGCTCTGGTCTCCTGCAGTGGGTTCTGCCCTGAGGGGTCTGGAAAAGATTACTTTGACATTCCAAGGGTGTGTTATCTTTGATGCAAAAAGACAACAGGCTCACTTAAGGTAAAAATTCACTTTTGGGGGAAGCTGGGATGGCTCAGTGGGTTAGGCGCTCACTTTGCAGCGCCGGGGACCGAGGATCGAGTCCCAGCCCTGGCCCGTGCGGAACCATATGCTGAACTGGGAGCTCCCCTAGTTCAGTTCTCTCTCTGTCTCTGTATCTCTCCCTCTCTCTCTCCTCTGTGAAAATAAAAAAAAAAAAAAATATATTTAAAAATTCACTTTGGTTAAGTAAGCTATAGGCCTAGGACAGGACTACCTGCCACAAATCACTTTTAGTTAGAAATGTTTACATTAAGACCATCCTGTGTACTTGCTTTCAGTTTCTGAGTTTGTAGGGCCTGCCCTGTTGGCCTCCCCTGACATGGGCAGGTTTAGTATGTGACCACTTTTTCATCCACAACCTTTAAGACACCTCCCCAAAGAAGATGTACAAATGGTGAATAATTACATGAAAAGTTGCTTCCCATTGTGAAAATGCAAATTAAAACCAAATTAGATACCACCATGTACCTATTAGAATGGCCAAAATTTGGAACACAGACAACACCAAATGTTGGTAAGAATGTTGAATAACAGGACTTTTCTTTTATTTATGGTGGGAATGAAAAATGATATATTCACTTTGGTAGTTTCTTACAAAACCAAATATACTCTTACCATGTGATCCAGCAATCACACTCACAGAATTTACCCAAAAGAGGTTGAAAACTCTTGACCCCCACAAACACCTGTACACACATGTTTATAGCAGCTTTATTCAGAATTGGCAAAACTTGGAAGCAACCAAGATGTCCTTCAGTAGTTGAATGAATAAATGAACTTTGCTTCATCCACACAATGAAATATTATTCAGCACTAAAAAGAAATGTACTATGAAGCCTTGAAAGACATGGAGGAACTTTAAATGCATACTTCTAATGAAAGAAGGCAATTTGAAGAGGCTTCATACTATATGATTCCAATTATATGACATCCTGGAAAAGGCTAAAGCATTGAGATAGTAACAAGATCAGATGTTTCACGGGTTGAAGGGTTAGGGGAGGGATGCATAGGTGGGCCACAAAGGATTTTTAGAGCAGTGCAATATTATATCATAATGATGGATACATGTCAATATATATTTGTTGAAAATCATAGACTACACACATCCACTAGTAAAACATAGTATAATTATGGACTTTATGTGACTGATGTGGCAGTGTAAGGTCATTAATTGTAATAAATGTAGCTTGCTATGGGGAAAGTTAATAAGGGGAGAGGCTATGCATGTATGGGCAGGGAGTTTATGTGACATTTCTGTATCTTCCCCTCAGTTCTGCAACAAACAGCTACACTACAAAAATAAAGTCTTAATAAAAAAATATATGGAACCACTTCATATTTGTCAAAATGGCTATCATCAATACATTAACAAATGTTGGTGAGAATGTGGAGAAAAAGAAAACTTTGTGTATTATTGGTGGGATTGCAAATTGGTACAGTCACTATGGAAAATAGTATAAAGGTTCCTCAATAAAATGAAAATAGAACTACTTCTGACCCAGAAATTCCACTTTTGGGTATTTATTCAAAGGAAACAAAAACACTAATTTGAAAAGATATACAAGGGCTGTCTGGAAAGTATCCAGCCATATACTATGAAAATTAAAGCCAACCCTAACTTTATCGCTAATTCTAATCCCAGTCCCAGGCTTAGCCCTAAGCCTAAACCTAGCCCTACCCCTAGCTCTAACCTGAACTCTAACTCTCAACCGAACACTAGCCCTAAACCTAAACTTAACCCTAAGCATTAACCTAACCTTAGCCATCGCCATAAGCCTAGCCCTAACCCTAAACTTAGCTGAAGCCCTAGTACTAGACCTAACCCTAACCCTAACACTAAACCTAAACTGGATATTTTTTCTGTACAGCCCTCTTATGCAACCCTATGTTTACTGCAGTGCTATTCACAATAGCCAAGATATGGAAATAACCAAAATGCCCATCAATAGATGACTGAATAAAGCTGATGTGGTACATTTATACAGTGGAGTATTATTGTGCCATTAAAAGAATAAAATCTTACCAGTTGTGATAGCATACATGGACCTAGAGGGTATTATGCTAAGTGAAATAAGTTGGACTGAAAAAGAAAACTAGCATATAATCTCACTTATACATGGAATCTAAAAAAAATAAATGAATAAACAAAACCAAAACGTAGATACAGAGAACAAACTGATGGTTGTCAGATGGGAATGGGGTTAGGGGGCTGAGTAAGGATGGTGAGGTGGTTAGTAAGTACAAATTGGAAGCTACAAAATAGTCACAGGGATGTAAAGTTTAATATACACAATGCAAGGTCTGGCAATTAAGCTCACAAACTCATCCTAGAAAAACTGCTCCATACCTCATTGCTGAATATCACTAAGGTCACCTTTGAAGTACTCCCCTTGGGAAGCTATGTACCAACGCCAGCACCTAGCCCACCCTTCAAAGCAGTTTTGGAACTCTTTCTGGAATGGCCATCAGAGCCATCATCATATAACCCTTGATGTCCTGAATGTCATCAAAATGCCTTCCACAGGGAAGCCGGGATGGCTCAGTGGGTTAAGCGCTCACTTTGCAGTGCCGGGGACCAAGGATCGAATCCTGTCCCAGGCCTGTGTGGACCCATGTGCTGAACTGGGGAGTTCTCCCAGTTCAGTTCTCTCTCTGTCTCTGTATCTCTCTCTCTCTCTCTCTCTCTCTCTCTCTCCGTCAAAAACAAAAACAAATGCCTTCATTTCACTATTTTCTTTATATTTGGATAAAGAAATTAAGTAATTGGGTGACAGATCAGGTGAATAGAGAGGGTGTTCCAATATAGTTATTTGTTTACTGGCTAAAAACTCCCTCTTAGACAGTGCTGTGTGAGCTGGTTTCATTGTCGTGATGCAAGAGACATGGGTTGGTAAAAAGTTTAGGTTGTTTTTGTCTGTTTCATGCAGTCTTTTAAGGTCTTCCAAAGAGTAACTCTGGTTGACTGTCCAGTTGATACAAATTCATAATGAACAATCCCTCTGACATCAAGAAAGGTTAGCAACATCATTTTGACTCTTGGTGGAATGTTTGGGTTTATTTGTTTATTTATTTATTTATTTATTTACTTTTGACAGAGAGAGAGAGAGAGATACAGAGACAGAGACAGAGAGAGAACTGAACTGGGGGAGCTCCCAGTTCAGCATATGGTTCCGCACGGGCTGGGGCCGGGATTCGATCCCCGGTCCCCGGCGCTGCAAAGCGAGCGCTTAACCCACTGAGCCACCCCGGCTTCCCTGAGTTTTTTTTTGATGGAATGTTTTCTGTCGTGGAGAAGTGGCTGACTTCCATTGTGCATTTTGACACTTTGTTTCAGGATCATGTTGGTACACCCATGTTTCATCACCAGTAATAACATGACTCAAAAACATTGCCTTGCCTCCTCAAAAGGTCTTGGCAAACTTCAACTCTCCTTTGCTTTTGTTCATTGGTGAGTTCCTTTGAGACCATCTTTGTACACACCTCCTATTCCAAGATTTCAGTGAAGATTTTCCTGTTTCTCTATTGATGTTTACTTGGTCTTCTATGCTTCTCAGTTAGCCGATGATTTTGACACACATTTTCGACGAATTTTTGCAATGTGTTCATCAGTTCTGCTCATTACAGGCCACCCTGATCTCTCTTCATCAGTGATGCTCTCTCTTCCCTGGCAGCAGAAAGTGTGATGATGATGAGGTCACCATCAGCGATTCTGGTCCTGGCTGAGATGAACAAGGATCTGGTCTGCAATGAACTTAAAGAAACAAGGACTCCCACATCTAACACTCCCCCAGGGAAGCCCCATGACTAGACAGATGAGAAGGTAGCAGTGTCCAAGCTCCCTGTGCTGCCCAGCCCCCTTACACCAGTTAGAACAATGTCGCAGGGAGTCCACAGTGGGGAACACTGCAACTACATCTCTGGTCATGTCCTGAACAGACCACCATGGCCACCCACTCCTAGGAAGTTATGCTCTCTCTATATTAGGTCAGTTGTGTGCATCAGAAACCTAAGCAACAGTGGTCTAAACAGGAGAGAAACTTGTGTTTCCCATGACTGGAGGTAAGCTGTCCGGGACTGTGAGGGTGGGTCTGCACCGTGAGGGTAACCAGGCATCCAGGTCCCTATGACGTTCCTTCTGCTGTCCCCAGGGTGCTGCCTTATTAGGATGACCTAAGTTACCTAAGACCATGTCCATGGCGCATGAGCAACGAGGGAAAGCAGGGGCGAAGAGAAGCTTTTACAAGCAAAACCTACAATTTCACATCGTGTCATCATACTGGCCGAAACTTTGTCACCTGGAGACAGCTCGTCTCAAGGGAGGCTAGAGAAAGCAGTTCAAATCTGAGACCATGTGCCTGATAACACTCTCATTACTATGGAATAAGGTGATTTTTGCTATACTTAGATTTTAAAATATCAGGAGTGGGGAAGCCGGGATGGCTCAGTGGGTTAAGCACTCACTTTGCAGCCCCAGGGACCGAGGATCGAATCCTGGCCCTGGCCCATGTGGACCCATATACTGAACTGGGGAGTGCCCCCAGTTCAGTTCTCACCGGGGTGAGACCCCAGCCCAGTTCCTGCCCTGTGGAGCCCCGCCCACCTGTGGAATGAAACTATGTGGAAAAACCAATGATGTGCAACTATGGAGACTGTTCTGGGCTCTCCCCCTTCTCTCTGTCTCTGTATCTCTCTCTTTTTCTCTTTCTCTCTTTCTCAAAAACAATAAAAATAAACCTTTAAAATACCAGGAGTGACAGAATTGTCATTTATATATCTTAAACCAAACCTGATTTGTATGTAAAAAATGAAATAACTAGACATATTGTTAATTAAAAACAAAGGTGCAGATCATGTGTGGTAAAATACCACCTAGTACCGGGGTGGCGAACCTATGGCACGCATGCCCAAACTGGCACGCGGAGCAATTATTTCGGCACATGGAGCTGTGAATACCATTTAAAAAATTATTGTTTATGCTCTTATAGACATAAAAATAATTGATACCTCTATCTCACTCAATGGGTTGGCACGTGAGTCAAGTGAGTATACTCTTATTTCATAAACTTTGGCACTCAATCGCCAAAAAGTTTGCCACCCCTGAGTCCTAGTAGAAAGGGAAATCTCTCTCTATAAAACTGTAAAAACTGGTAACAGTTTTGTCCGAGGGGAATTTGGAAGAATTTTGGGTAGAATAGAGAAGGAAATGTACTTTTCACTATATTCCTTTATTATTCAAAAATTTAAAATCTTGTGCATATTAGCCATTTGAAATACATTTTGAATTACAAAATCTTCATTTAGTAAATATTTATCAGGCAGTTAATATATGTCTGGCTCTCTGCTAGTCCTCAGTGACAGAAATATAAAGGAATTTACAGAGATTGAATAACGTGGTAAATGCAAGCTATTGTAGTTAGTTGTTGGAAAACAGTCTACAGGAGAAGGAAGTTCAAACTGCGAGGGGTGCCTGTCAGGACCTGCTGATTGCCCCTTACTCTTTCCCTTTCTCTCGCCCTCGAGCTTGATCTGCCTCCTGGCCGCCCCTCCTGGACCTGCCCAGAGGACATACTCAGGGATTCCTCCCTTTTGTTGCTGAGCATGCAGGATGTACATCATCTGCTCTAGTTTTTAGGCACATTCTTGGTGATGAAAGAGGACGAATCCTCTCTCTCGGGTCTCCTGCACTCTCTGTCACCACCTCTCGGGCTATCAAGACTTACCCGTAGGCAGGAGACTCCTGGGCCCTGGGACCTGAGCCCTCTCAGGAATCGGGATGCCCACTTTGAGAAAGGCTCCTCCTTCAGTAGAAAGACAGCTTGGGGAACTGGGATGCCTCTTCCCTGGCCCTCTCTCCCCAGGGACTCCTACTTACCTCTCTACTCCCCAACCCAGATCACCTCATCATCCCACCCCCTCCGAAACCCACCCCTCTTGGTGCCTCTTAGGAGTCTCAACACTCTTGACCTTTGGGGTGAAATCAGGCCAAAACGCCTTATATTCTTTTGTAATGCCACCTGGCCCTGATACAAATTACACAATGAAAATGGTGCTTTCGACTTTAATACTGTTAGAGATCTTGATAACTTCTGTCGCGGCAATGGCAAATGGTCAGAAATCCCCTATGTTCAAGCTTTCTTTGCTGTTTGCTCTCCTTTGATCTGCGAGTCCTGCTCCACCTGTCAAATCCTC
>PVKE010044174.1:0-13104 GCA_004027555.1 Craseonycteris thonglongyai | reverse complement strand
GAGGCGGGCACGAAGCTTCATCATTAGGAGACGTGCCTTACTGCAGAGCAGTCAGGAGCGGGTGCTTATAAAACTGCTGCTGGACGATGAGACGGGAACTATAATTCCGTGTCTCAGACTTTAATGAGCATGACTCTCCATAGAAATGCTTGACTATCGATGTTCTGAAATAGAAGGAAAATGAGGAAAGGCCTTTACACCAGAGCCTCGCAGTCTGTCCAGTTGGGCTGATCCTCACAGCATGTGCGCAGCTAGGATGATGCTGTGTCCTCAGCAATACGCCATCTCCAAGAAGCATTGACACATGTGGAACAAATGTGTCTCTGGAATCAAATCTGTGCCCCGAGGGCCACTGGGCCAAGGCTGACCCAGTGTGGAAGGCTGTCCCAAGACTGCTGGGTCCTCCTTAGACCACATGGGGCCATTGCTTGAGACAGGCTCTCAGGGACCAGACTAGAATTTGATGCTGTCTTTGCAAGCATGCTGGAATTAGCAAGAGTTGTGTGTAAGAGTTTTGCTCAAAACACTGAAAAATTGCTCCATTTTCTGTTTCTGGTAATTGAATACTTTCAACTGTTAAAATTAGACAAGAGTCACAGCTCATTGATTGAAGCAATAACTTTATATTGAGAATATATTGCACGTTCAAAATAATTTAGGACATTGTTTACATTTAATGAGCTTTCAAAGTATATCTTCAATGTACTTACTACTGGAAGAAGTGACCAAATTGGCACATAACCAGGGTTTGAACACATGCCAAGCTAATTTGACATTTTGCTCATCATTGATATTGACTTTATAGAGGTAGTTCTCTTCTGGGTAACTGCGGTATTTTATAACATCCAAGATGTACCCAGTGGGTCACTGGAGTCATCCTTTGAGCCAGCCCTAGACAGGGACCTTCACTATATTGTCATGGCCCTTACTGACAGGCCCATGAAAGCTCGTGATAACCTGATAAAGGAAGGAGAAAAATGCATTTACTTCACTAAGTATTCAAGCATAAAGATAGTTTATAATTACCACCAGAATGTGATCAATGTGTTTCCTTCCTACACATGGCTCTCAGTCCAAACAGTAAAACTTTGATATAGTTCAGCTCCATGATAAGGATGCAAATGGTTATATGCATAAGATTCACCCCAGGATACTCTTCAGTCTTTTGATACTTTACAATACCTCTGCGGTCAGCCAAGCAGAATCTATAATATTAAAGGGTTATGCTTATAATTACTTCATTCCTGCTGATTGTCATAGGGCTCTAAGAGATTACATCTTGAATAGTAATCTGTTCCCTTAAGTTGAAAGAAGTTGTATTTTGATATCTTTTTGAATGGAGAGTCAGAAAAAATAAGTATATATATGCTTGATCTCTATCTGAGAAAGCTTTGTAAAATAATAAAACTCAAATTATTAAAGTATTCACTGAACTTCAGTGTTTTCATATCAATTTTCTCTAGCACATCTGACAACTGGAGGGCAAGATCTTCCAGTTCTGTTTAAGTATGTATGAAGTAGATTATTAACCAGGTAACAACTTAAATCACCCCCAGCATGGTTGTCCGGGTTGTGTGTTCAAGCTCGACCATTTTTGAGATATGCTGAGAGATGGTGAATGCCTCTTTTGTAAAATTTCATAGACTCCAACAGGCCCTAAGTTATCATGTCTGGCTGACTGGTGATCATGAGACATGATTACCAACATTTGGAATGAATGCAAATGTTGCTTTCTCCTAACCAATAAGTAATTGTTCCATAAGGCTCGATGATAAACATTCACAACACTGGAGAGTAAGCTTTAAGTGATTGTCTATTTGAATATATAAGTTGTAATTAACTATATTAATATAATTTAATTCATAATATCAAATGTATGAATATTTAAATGTATAAATGTTCTCTCATATATATATTAATAATACCGCTATATATTATTATATAATATATTACTATACAAATTATTATATTATTATTAAATACCAGCCCGTTAATGTGAGTTATCATGGGAACTTCTAATAGTTTCATGAAGAAAAAATTAATGATCTATTTATGGTAATGATAGTTAATCTATGCAGAACAAAGTAAACTTCAATTAATTTAAGTAAAACAAACAAAGCAAAAGATTTTATTTTCTCTTTATAATTCAGTCAATAAACACTTAACACACAAAATATTGGCAGTAGAATTCCATGGTGTTTGCCATTTATAGAACAAGGCTGACATAGTTAAAATCTTTTCAATATGTAATCCAAAAAACTGTCACGTGATGGTGTAAAAGTTCTTGATTTTCATCATCAGTCCATTGGTGTACCTAGGTTTTCACTGGTGTTGTTGATGCTGCCAGTTCACAGTGACATTCATGGCATACATGGGGAGTGAGAATGGGAAAGAATAAGGATAATGAGTTTAAACAAACTTGGCACTGATAATAACTGTAGATCTTAGAAAAATGTTTTCTTTGCCAAGAACAGGGAAGCTATTAAACTGTGAATAGATCTCATACAGAGTGTTGAAAATCAGCCTGACACGAGGCAGGGCAGCTACAATTAGTTGGGAGAGCAGTTGCTACTATTGAGAAGAGTATGGTTCAGAGTCAATGTGAGCAATAGGCCCTCAAACAGGTCCAAGGCCATGGTCACAGGTAGAACTAGGCTGTTTGAACAAGCAATGACCAGTGATGCCTTATGAAGGCATCATGTAAACCACATTAAGCAAAGGACTTGTTTTGAACAATTGCTTCCATACTCATAGGGCTTCGCAGGGTTAGGGGGATCCTATTGTGATCCAAACATCATTTTCTTCAGCTCTTGATTTCTGAGGTTATTAAAGCAACACTGGAAAGAGGCTGATGAACAATGACTACTGTGTCCCTTTCTACTGGCATTCTCAAAGGCTCATTGAAGTCTTTGTCTTTCAAGGGTGGGAAAGAGCTTCTCAAAAATGTAAGATTTTAAAAAATTCACGTGAAGATGAAGAATGGACTGAAACCAGGATGTACTTGTCACCTTGGTAAAGGACACAGACTATGTCTATACAAGACCAACCATATGGTGGAAAAGAAAGAATGAAGTCTGCCAGATGTTTTATCTGCATAACTTGAAACACTTCTTTGACTGAATTTTTCACTTTTGTGTGTTTGATGTTATGTAGATAAAGTCACAGATAGGAGGATATGAGAAGAAAATGAAAGGTGCACAGAAATACAGCATCAAAAATGCTGTTTGACAATAATAAGGTTCCCCTTTAATGTTGTACAGTATCCTTTCAGGCAAGATTTAATGGGTTTTAGATCTACATAGGACATAGATTAGCATGTTTTGGGCCTGTAGGAGCTGTTGATCTCAATGCCTAAAAATCAAAGAGGACAGAGCCACAGACTGAATTTTCAAATGTTCTCATCATAAAAAGGCCTGTTCCTGGTGGTTATTTTAGCAAAAAAAACTGTTAAACCAAAGTAGAAGCTAATATAGGAAAACTATGACTTGGGGTTGGGGGGAGGAAACTATGAAGTCAGAGGATATGATATTGCAAAGTCAGCAGAAGAAAATAGAGACACACAACTCTGATGGCCTGAAAGTTCTGTTGGGTGAGACCTTAGTATAGAGAAATTTTGGTTGCCAGGCTGGGCAGCATGTATTTATTTCCCCAGACATGGAGGAGTCATTCAATATTTATTTGTAAATTTTTGTTCATTAGTTGCCAACAACAGAATTCACTCTTGCCTAATCTAAGCAAAAGAATAATTTATCAAACAACCTTAGATAGCTTACAGACTCTTCAGGTGAACCAAACAGCCAGGCTCCCAATCTAGGTAACAGGAAAGCACATACCACCAATACTCCTGAGGCTCCAGAAACCTCTCATACTGTATTTGACAGGAGAATGGGTCCCTCTACACAGGCATCTCCAACAGTTACTCATTTTTAGTTCCACTTTTCTTGCAGGAACCTGAGTTGCCTGTGATTCACAGAACCGAAATCATAAACCTGAGCCTTAGCTGCAAGGGAGTCTGGGAGAGAAGGGTTTTACTTTAGGAAGGCATTGACCCAAAATGTGGGAGGACTTTCCATCATATTGGGTGGTCACTAATGACAAATATCCACTACAGGAATTAGATGACAGCAGCTTTGCTTTAGGAAAATTAAGTCAGCATGATTTATGGAGAAGGATTGGAATGGGGAAAGGCTAGACATGAAGAAGACAAGTTACCATAGGAACCCATTGCAATTGTCAAAAGAAGCAGTAATTGGTGCTAGTGGTGGGAACACAAGCAAGGGGAACATTCCAGAATCACTCGAGAAAGAATTGATGACATTTAGTAACGATAGTAGACGCCATCCATAGAACTTGGGACGTCGAAAGGAGGTGCCATTCTGAGGGGTGGGTGAAGTCCCATCTGGGACACATTCAATGTGGGGGACAAATGTAACAGTCCTTTGGCAAGTTAAATCTGGATCTCTGGAGAGAAGTATCTAGACACAGGTATTAGAGTCACTTACAAAGAGACGATAGTTGAAAGAAGAGGACTGGGAGAGTACAGTTCAAAGTGAGTGTTTTCATTCCTTTTGAAAATTGGTTTCTTTTTGTGGATATCAGTCTGTTACAGTCATTTGATCTGATGATCAGTTATAGTCCTTTAAGGAGACCTTAACCCAGAGCCATTTTTTTCTCCCAGCGAAAAAGGACCAATGAAAGTTTTCCTTTTGTTCAAATAACACTTTTCTTTCTATTTTGAAGAATCAGCACCTATTTTCAAATGATTTCCCTATTCTTGAGATAGCTACGTCTTGGGGGTTTGAAGACTTACTTGTTTTTGTCCAGGTGACAGGGTGTATCATAAATAAGGGAAACAGGGCCTTGTTTTCATTGCAGTAATTTTTTACCTGGCCTGAGGAAAAAAACAAAAACAAAAACTAATGACACGATTGATAGATCAAAGGAGTTGACATCACAAAAGGGAAATTTTCTGAATCTCTAACCTGAACGAGTCTCTGTCTGCGATGAGAGGGGGGCTTGTTCCCAAGTCATTAAGTGCCCTCCATGCTCACCGCAGGGGGCTCACTGTCCCACATTTCCATTTCCCAGTCTCCCAACAATGAGGCCTTCTCTGAGGCCTCAGAGAAAGAGACCCTCTGTGGCGTGAATGGGAGGCTTGTTACTCACAAAGAGTAAACTAAGAAGTTGGGACCAGCATTTTCTTTTAAATCAAGGGGCACTTTTGTTTTGAAGGACAAAACTGTGTCAGAGCAGCCTGAGAGAACTGCTCCATGGGGAAGGGGCCACAGCCTCTCACTCCCTTCCGATTAGGACTACAGGGCCCCTGGCACCCTCCGGCCAGGGCCACCCACACCTGTGGAAGGATCCTGACAATCAGATGCTTGGCATCATAGATGGGGACACTATGTCACAGGTACCCTCATTCCTTCTGAGAACTCACCTCCTGACACAGAATCCTCTGAGAAGACACCAGAGAGAGCCGGACCTATACACACACATGACCGGCTTGCCACATCATGACTCTCCTGTGACGGCCACTTGTTTCCTGAAAAGTAAGAGGATCTGCAGAGTCCAGTGGGGGGAAGACCGCTGATACCAGTCATTGAGGCTGGTGGGAGCTGCTTCTCCATTCACGGCAAGCAAGCCAGTCCTCCCCACAGAGGAGTGAACAATTGAGTCAGTCCTCAGAATCCCTTCTTCCTGAGAGCATCAGGGGGAGCAGGCATCATTATGTAACAGCTTGGTGCACCCCCAAATGTGCATTATTCGCAACAGTGACTGGCAACGTCCCTGAGACGAGAGAGCCCTTCCCAGGCGGGGCCAACGTGGGTGTTCCCTTCAGGAGATCGGAGGACTGAAGAGGCTCAGGATGGCATCTCTGCTCTGGTGAAACTCTAATATCACCCTGTCTCCAGGAAGGACAGGCTGCTGTCAAAGTTTTACAGATGGTTCCAGACATGGCAACATCGTCAACTCGAAAAGCAGACATACTTAGCCAAGCTTATGCCTCTCAAGTGTTGATCTGGGGTGTGAATTTTGCAACTATAGTCTTAGGGGACATGGGACACTCAGAAAGGCTGTCTTGGAGGAGCAGGAAGACAAGAAAAAAGAGGCTGTGGACTTAGCACTCAACATGGAAGGCCTGTGGGAACCCATGGGGCAAAGCCACTCAGCAGAGTGTGAATCAGCATGGGTTCTTTCCTTCCCAAGGGGGCACCTTCTCAGGCCTTTCTGTAGGCTCTCAGGATCCCAGAAGTGGCTGCAACATGTTGTCCCTGACAGTGTCCCAAGGCACTGGGGGCTGAGACTCACAGTGCTTCCATCTGGAAGAAACCTGGTGGAGAAACAATGCGGTGTTGGCTGCAGAAAACCTCATTCTTCCCAAGGTGCAGTAAGTTCAAGGTCAACCTTTCTGCCCCTGGGGCACTGAACTACAGGAAGTGAGTACAAAAGATTTGATCTGTCTCTTAGTCCTGGAAATAATGCAACGGATCCCAGAGATGCTTGGGTTGCCCCTCAGAGAAATGCCAAGCTCACAGAAGGGACAGAAGTTGTCAGGAGAGAAGAGTGAGAAGTCTGAGTTATCAGCTTGCTCAAGGATTGTCTAGGACAAAAAATAAATAAATGAAAAAAGTGGTGGTGGGGGGGGGGTGTCCTGGGGGCTCTAGGACAGAGCCCCAGGGTGCTAATAACCCCTAGCTGCTCCTTGCCTCGATCAGCCAGCATAGAACAAAGATGTCATTCATTTACCCACCAGCTCTGAGCCTATGTGCCTTCATGGGTGGTCTGACCCTGTGGAGAGAATAAGACAAAAGACAGGATGTTAGGAGCCCACTGCCCTTTCACCTTATCACACATTTGAGGGTGGTCTGGTTCTCACTGGGCCTCAGAAATTCCCTGGTGGTCCCCTGCTAATCTAGAGGATTGGTCTACTTTCCAGGACTGGCTAGAAGTCCCCTTCATGCCTGTCCTTCCTCTGACAGCATCCTGACCCCTGTAGAGGTGTTTACAGACCACAGAACACTCACATGCTAACCCTCACCACAGCCCACTGACTAGTTATTACCATCCTCACATTCTCCATCCCAAGCAGCTCCAAGACTTGTTCAACATCATACCATCTAAAGAAAAAATTCCTAGGGTCTAGCATCGATTGAGTGCTTCCTACCTTTCCGATAAGAATTTTACTTCAATTTATGATTTCATCCTTGTAACAGCCCAGGGATATTATTGTCCACAGTTCACAGATGGGGAACCTGAAGCACAGAGAACACAACTTGCATCTTGCCCTTGGGGCTCAGCATTCATGGGACATCAGTGTGTATCTAACCAGTCAATCTGGCCCCAGAGTCCAGGCTTCTCACCCCAGGGTGTCCTCTGTCATGACCAGCATCTGGGGACAGCAGAATTTGAATGTATGTCCAAGACCACCTTTCCCACTACACTGGGGATCTTGTTGAAATGCAGATTCTGATCTCACAGATCTAGGATATGGCCCAAGGTTCTGCATTTTTAAAGAAACTCTCAGATGATGATGCTGAGGAGCCACCAACCCCACTGTGGGTAATGGCCATCTGTTACAGTTACTTTACAGTGTGATCTGACCACTAAAATTCATTTATCTTTGACTGTTACAACCCACTGTCCCCTCCCCCACACACCATGGCTGTACCTACTCCTAAATGTACCTTGTTCTTCAAATCTGACCTCTTCTATGGTACATTGATTAGGACAATGGCCCTCTACCAAGTTCTTTCAACACAAAAAACACTCTTGCCTCATCCCAGGCACTGATCCAGTACAGTCGGAGGCCTGGAGGTTAGCACAGTGATTCTTAGCCCTTTCCAGTATAAATCAATCCATCCTTTCTCTTGGCCTTTCAGTTCATCCATCCATTACCCATGTACCCTACAGAACAAGACCTGGAAACAGGGTGATCTGACATCTACTGAGAGCTCCATCTCTTCTACCACCCCAGGATAGGCCATCTTTTCTGCCAACCACACTGAATGTGCACAGGATTGGCCCTCCTGCCTCCAGCCCACCCACCTTTCTAACCAAAGACTTCAGTCTTCTGCCACTCATCACCTTGACCAATAGGCATAAATCTGAGTCTTTGTGGGAAGGCTCAAAATCACCTCTGATCCAACAATTTTGAGATTTGTAGGAGCAAAGATGTTTTCTCTCCCCTCAAGTCCTGAGCCCAGTTTTCTAGCTGTTCTGAGCCTTGGCTGAGAAATCAGAACTCTTCCAGTAAGTCCTTTCACTAGGATTGGCAAAGACCACTCCCCTATGTGATTAAGTTTCCCCTGACTTTTTTCTACAATTCCAAGTAAAACCTCAGTGTATAAGTCAGTGATGTCAAATGCTCTCGGGATTCCTCCTTCCAAACTCTTTGTTCATTGAGCCCCGTATCTATAGAGATAAATTTAAAGACACATGAGACAGCAGATCCCAGAGACACTGGGCTATTGTACTGCTCCATTAAGTTGAAACAATGGGGCAGAGTCTTGAGCCTGTGTCCAAGGCAACAGAAAATTCCAGTCATGGTCAGGTGAACTTTCTGATGAATTTTTAAAAATAGAGTTTCACATGCTTTGTTATTTTAAAGGCAAGAAAGTTGACTCAGAAATAGTTAGATAAAGTTACAAATACTTTGAACCAAAAACATATCTTTGAGATAATCCTATGTTTTCTTTTTGGGTATTTTGTTGATTCAAGCTGAAATAAAATTCCTCATATCAGGAGAAAAAGAAGACACCATGGAAAATCCCAAAGCAACATATTAGCCAGACGTCTTTTCTCTTTTTCTTTCTTTCTTTTTTTTAATCTATCTTAGTATTTAAATATCAACAAAGATCACTATTTCCAAACTACTTCACTTTTGTTCTGGACCTAAAACGACTGAGGCAGTCAAACACAAGCTGAGAGTCCTTAAAAATATACACAAGAAGCACCCCCCACCCGAGCCTGTCCAGGGGAAACTGCCAGTTTGTCTAGAGTCCACTAGGGACTCTAACGTCAGGCTCTCCTTGGCCCCGGATGGTCCTTTGCACTCAGTTTTGGTTCCTTGCCTTCACCTCTCGTGCGTGACACCATTCTGTCCTTTTCCTGGCTGGCTGCATCCTCCTTCTTTGAATATGATTTGAAGTCCTTGCTCTCTAGACACATATGTGATGAGTAGGGATTAAAAAAAGCCTAAAGCTCTACTATCCAAGTAGCCACTAGCCACATGGACCTATATCAAGAATTTTAAATTAAATAAAATGTAAAAAGCCTGTTCCTCAGTCCCTTTAGCCACACTTTCTTCATTGCAGGAAGCTCTATTCAACAGTGAGAGGTGTTTCTCCTCCCACCCCACCCCCAAGGGGCTGACCAACTTGACTTTGGTATCTCTCCCAATTCCCCCAAACCATGAGTAACATGAGACTGAAAGTACAGAAGTCTGAGAGAATCTTGTTTGCCTTTTCTTGAGATAGTTCCAGGAACAGCTCAGAGTTCCTTCAGACGACTCCAGAGTGGCGACAGTGCCACCACCTTGACCTCCCATAGGTCCCAAACACCGGGTGGTGGGATCATCAGTGAAGAAGGTTTAAGATGAGAAACGTAGAGCTGCATGGAAACATTGATTCTAGAAACAGTAGAGTAACACCTTCGTTATGACCTATTTGGGCAAAGCCAGACCACTCATATATTAATTTGCTGCCTTGCTTGTCTCTTTACTTGGCCATTAGAGATGTATTCCTTTGGGGTTCATAGGCATCATCTGTAGTTTCCATACTGAGACAGGGTACATGAACTACATTGGTGAGCTGGAGAGGAGAGAAATCTATAGGGGAATCAGGGTCATTGTTAGCGATCTTGTGAACTCCCACCACCTCAAAACACCCCTAGAGCTGAGAGGGGACAAGGACAAGGATCCAGAGTGCCTCATTCCATATTATAGGTCATAAGTGAGATAACATTTTTAAATGTTAGCTGTTACATACCCAACATAGTGCTAGGCCCATTAACCCATTGATGGGCTAATTATACATATTCAATTTTAAGAATAGTTTTAAGAATACTTCAGCATTAGAATCACTCCAAAGCATGTTCATCCCTCATGAATTTAAAAAAAAATTAAATATCCAAAGCATTTTTAGTTTAATGAGCAAAAAATCATTCTTTCCACATCCTTACTCCAAATAAAGCTCCATTTTATTCACTCATTTGTTTATTCATTCACTACACAGTTATTTTTGTGCACCTCGTCAAACACTGTTGTTTCTGCAGAGGATACAAAGTTCAATGATAGCCTTTGGTCTAGAAGACCAAAAGGTGCCTCTGGAACCCCAATGGAGACCCACAACTTCTAGACTAGGGGATCCCTGGCCTTGCTGTCTCTGATTTTTATTTTCCACTCCAAGTTTCTGAATTCCAGTCAGTCTGTCAGTTAGATTTCATCATGGGTGCCTAACTGAGGAAACCCTGAATATTAGTGGCTTCTGCGAGACAGAACCTAATTTCTCTTTTAGGGAAAACACCAGGCATTCCTCGGGAACCCAGCCTCAGCCCTTCCTCTGGTTTTGCTAACTTTACCCCATCACCTCCTGACCTTGGAGCATTCTAGATGGCAGAAAGAAGGGGAACAAAAGTAGGGCATCCCTTCCCACTTTTAGGAGGCTTCCTCTTAACCTCACTGGGGTGACTTTCGTCCTATGGCTGAAACTTGCTACAAAACAGAATAGGATATTCCAACTTTTTCCTATCAGGTTTCTGATCCAAAAGAGCAAGTCTATCATGCATGGCAGGGTGAGGCCACCAATCTTTGTCACCTGCCACACATAGTGTTTAAGGCCCTGTTCTACTCTAAGTACTGCTCAGCCTACAGATGCAGAGGTAATAACCCTTTGGTGATGGAAATAATGTCCTCTGGTGATGGAAACAAATGCCACTAAGCTCGGGTGATATTATTCACACCACCAACGTTCTTTCAATTGTAGCTATTGCAAAGTTCTAATCTCATCTTTTGCATGCTTACTTGTTACTGTAATGTAAGAATAAAATGGATGTCAGAAGGCACAGCTATTAAAACTTGTCTTATATATTAAGACAAAATCCTAGCGGAGGCAATAATAAAGTCATAAAACTTTAAAAGCTATAAAATTAGAACATCTAAGTTTTTATTTACACAACAACAACAAAACACATTAAATGGGTCCTATTGACCATGGTATTTTAAATTTCCAATTATCTAGCTAATTGCAAACTCTTAGAATAAGACATGGAGAATGGGGAAATAAATTAACATTACTATGAGAACCCCAACTTTTTACACCATAACTCTGAAGTTACTCTTTAGGTTTTATGCATGAAAGGAAGAAACGGACCACCGTAAAAAATGCTGGCGTGTGTAATACTCTTCGTGACAAAGTTCATGGAGGTTTTGATGTTATCAGACAGTCAAAAAAATGGGCCTGCTCAGACCTCACCCACTGATGATATTTAACTGGAGATAATTAAACCACCATTAGCCTTCCCAAGCAAAGAAGAGACCCATTTTCTCACTTGAAGTAAAGTACTTCTCTAAGTTCTACCTGAAACCGGGCATTCCCAACCTCTGGGCCATGGATGGATATGGGTCCTTGGCCTATTAGGAACCAGGAGCTGAGTGTCAGGCAAGCCAGCCAAGCGTTATCTGTATTTACAGTGGCTCCCCATCGCTCAATTTACCTCCTGAGCTCTTCCTGGCAGACCAGTGGTGGTATTAGATTTTCATAGGAACGTAAATCCTATTGTGAACTGTGCATGCGAGGAATCGAGGTTGTGGCTCCTTATGAGAATCTAACACCTGATGATCTGAGGTGGAGATGAGGTGGTGATGCTAGCGCTGGGGAGTGGCTGCAAATACACATGAACATGAGCAGAGAGGTTTGACTGCACAGAGACCATCATGAATCAGTTGCTTGCACACTCTTATCAAAACCCAATCAGTGAGTGGCAAGTGACAACTACATCCAGTGGCAGGCTTTATAGTGGCAAGTGAGTTGTATAATTATTTCATTATATACCAGGGGTACCAAAAACTGTATACACATTTTAAGAGATGTTATCTACGTATTACACAAATACTGATGGTAACTACTTTGAGCACCTCTTGTAACTGTGGAAGTCAAAGGTGACTTGTATCATCTATTGTTATCGGTATATATTGAGCATTACAATTTTAGTACTTTTTGGCACCCTCTGTATTACAATGTAATAATAATAATAATAGAAATAAAGTGCACAATAAATGTACTGCTCTTGAATCATCCCGAAACTATCTCCCCTTCCCCACCCCCTCCCCATCCAGTTTGTGGAAAAATTGTCTTCCACAAAACCAGTCTCTGGTGCCAAGAAGGTTGGGAACCACTGCCCTAAACTCAGAAAGAAATTCTCTTTACATTGGGGACATAGTGAAGGTTTTAACTATTGGTAGCCAATGTTTCATTTGCTTTTTCCCCAATGGTTAATGTTGGATCCCGCTCCAAAGCAAAGCCCCCTCTGTCTCCAAATGTCTCCAAGATTTCCCACGTGCTCCCTGCACTCATGGAAAAGCCTACCGGTAGTTGAATTTTAAAAGGTGCTGTGGTGGCATTTCTTTTTTTCAGGCTCCCTGGTGACCTGACCCTCTGCTTCCCCATGTAGTGTCACACTGGCAGGCCAGTGACTGGTCGGCATGCCTATGCATGCTGTGGCTCCCCTGCCAGCTCTTCTGGTCACTCATGGGCTCTCCAGTTTCCCAATTCACTGACACAAATCATGGGCTTCAGGTCAGCATCACCACAGAAAATCGGTAGAAGTTCTGAGATGGGACTGAACACAACAGTGGAACCATCATAGATGGGAGCTGTTATCTAATGTCAGAGACTCGTGTCTCCCAGTGTCCTCTCTCCCCCTTTCCCATAGTACTAGAATTCATCATTTCCATAGGACAACACAAAGACAACACTTTTTATCTTCTCCAGCAGTTAAATGTAAGAGCACATGCCTAAGTTCTGACCAAAGAGGTGTAAATAAAAATGGAAGAAACAGGTTGTGCCCTTCTTGTCGCCTTCCTTCTTTCAGTTGGTGAGATTG
>PVKE010044173.1:0-13104 GCA_004027555.1 Craseonycteris thonglongyai | reverse complement strand
CTACAAATCCCCACAGGGTGGAGCCTGAGTAGAAGTACGTTGAATGGTTCACTGTGAGGTCTGGCCTATAAATGTGCAAGGAACGCTTGAGAGATTGGTTTACTTCATTTTTCTTTTTTTAAGTGAGACTGGGAGCTGTGAACCTCATTGGAAATCTACGCGGTAAGCACTGAGACACTTATACGCTGTGTACACAAATATATATTCAATAGTTTTTTTTAAAGGGATATTCTTTCTGCTAATATCTGTCACAATGCTTTAGAGGTTCTTTTTGCCACTTTCTTTTTTTTTTTTAATTACATTCAAAAGAGTAGTACAACCTTCTTTAAAATTTTGTGTTTATACTTTCAGGGATTGTTTATATAGTTCATAAAATTTTATGTCAAATGAAGGGATTTTTACCAATGTAGTGAAAAATGTCTGTAGTACACTGAATTTATCTATGAAAAGATTAATACTTTGAAATGATTAAAGTTAATCCTGTAGTCACTAGAGTTTAAATGATAAAATGAAACCAAAATTCAGATCATTAAATAAACTTTAAGTCTTTTGTTTTCTGGTAACTCACTAGTCATCTTGTGGTTGCTATTAGTCACATTAAGCAGTCCTGCTTCCCCTTTCATTTCATGAAATATTTGCCTAAAATGGATACTTGATACTCTTTTTTTCTATATAGTTAAAAGAAGGTAAATTGGAGCAAATGCATTGATCTTGTTAATGTGAAGCTCAGTATATAATTAATATAATCCTAGATATGAAATGTGCAGTTGTGACAGAGTGATGTCACTCATTTCTAAAGCAATAAGTTTAAAAAACATCTCTCTATGCACATTTTTAAATGACATTGTGTTTCTCCTTTCTCAATGAAAAGTTACTATCTTTATAATCTGCTTTGCCAAGTTCTAAACTTTGGACTCACAGGTATAATTTGTTTATTTCAGACATGAAACACAAAACAGTGTGAAGATTAACCACTGGGTACTCATAGTCATTTATATAACTGCTTAAACTTAGACCCATGGGTTAGTAGGAGATCCTGATTTTCATGATAACATAAAAACAATCAGTTTTTATGATTAAAAAAATTTTAACTATGAAGTTTTAGCTGTCTATATAAAATTGTGAAAACAATTTACAGTATTAAGGATAAAGAACCAATTTTCATCACAAGGTATTAATATTAAAAATATTATGAAAATAGATTTTATCTCTGTATAAAGGACTTTACTTTATTAATTTTATTTTATCCTAATCATGATCCTCTGAAGAAAGTAGAATTTAACTTAGTTTTACATATTTTAGCAGAACAAAACATTTAGGTAAGATGCACAAGACCATATGTGTTTATTATGCCCACCTTCTTAATAAAATTGGCAATGAATATAAAGCGTGTCCCAAAATTCACACTTGAAGTAATTTTGATAGAAAACACAGGTTTATAATTAAAAATTGTAATTTTTCATTGCTAAACAATGAAAACGCATTGTTTTTTGTGTAACGCTCCATTTTTAATAACCCTGAACTGTCAGCTGTCACGCTGTCTTTTTTTTTTCGTTGGCAACACTTTACTGCACAAATGACGGAAAATTCAAATCTTGCGTGAATTTTGGTACATGCTTTATAAAGTATAAAATGTGTAGTTTTTAAAATTTGGACTGAATTTATGTTCAGGATAAATGCATATCAACTTATTTGCAAATGGTAAAGAAAGCATAAATTATGGCTTGCAAAGCATTAATTGTCTTAGCTGGTGGATTGAATGCAAAATTAAGCAGCAATTATTATGAGTTCATTAAGTTGTTTCGTGGAGGAATGGCACTCTGCCGTCATGGGCACTGACAATTGTAATTACTTGTGTTGGAGTCTGTGTGTAATGATAGGAAGTGTGACATTCTTGATAGACTATTTCACTGGCAGATATCTCACTATCAGTGACAGTGAGGTTGTGACTCGGGCTGTGACAGGCCCAGAAGAGCAACCAGCCAGCCCTTTCTTTGCCTGGCCAGGACTGAATGTGAAGAGTTGATTAAAAAGAGCAAATAGATTCCTAGCCTGTGGTGTTTTGCAGACTGAGAGTACAGGACTGAAACAAGCAATAAAGGGAGGTAAAGGGAAAGAGCCAAAGAAATATTAAAAAAAAAAAAAAAGGTAGGAAACAAGAGGCAAGTAAAAATAAATGAGGTTCAAGTTTCATGCCAGGAATTCTGCTCTGCACACTTCGCAGACATGCCATATCAAAGACAAGCTCCACTGACTTAGCTCCTCGACGTGTAGTTTCAAATAGTGAGCTTTATTATCCTTCTGTTTCTGTTTCTATTCTTGTTATTCCAGAGTTTAGTCCTAAAATGAATGAAATTACTCTGATCTCTCAGGAATGTTACAAGGAATACATAATACGATAATGAATTAATATAAATAACTTTTTTAAATAAGAAAAGTTGAATTGTACTGGGATACGATGGGGGCAAACTATATACAGAGTCTGGCAGAAGTAACACCCATTTTTCTGAACTGGTAATTTATACCAAATCTTTTATTACAAAATAATAAACATGTATGATTTTGCTATACTGTACTACTTAAAAAAGGGAGGTACTTCTGCCAGACCCTGTATTTAGGTAAATTCATTCAGAGTTTAGAGTTAACCCCAATCAACTCTCAAAGTGTTGAAACTCTCAAGAAAGTCCCAAATACAAGGGGGAGCCTTTTGACCTTGG
This sequence comes from Craseonycteris thonglongyai, assembly GCA_004027555.1. Classification (NCBI taxonomy): domain Eukaryota; kingdom Metazoa; phylum Chordata; class Mammalia; order Chiroptera; family Craseonycteridae; genus Craseonycteris; species Craseonycteris thonglongyai. The sequence goes on along the minus strand of PVKE010044173.1, from coordinate 10,387 downwards.
GTGTCATTAAAAATGTTTTCTTAATTATTTCCGATGTGCTTGGAATTTAAGAGACTATTTCTTTAGTAACATATCATTAGTCATGTCAAATAATTCACCCAGCTATTTTGTGTATTCTTAATTCAACCATCATTTTGAGAGACCACTCTTATCTAGAATTCACTGCTCAGCAATGGGGTGACTACAAAGATAAATGAAACAAGATTCAGGTCTCCCAGGTAGAAATATGTTCAATAGGGTAGACCAACAACTCAATCAAATTACCATAAGTAGTGAGTTTATAGTGATGAGACACTTGACAGTAAGACAGAAAAACAGCTTATGGGGTTTTCAGAGGAGCCAAGCTGGAAGCTCCTCAGCTTGCACATAGTTTGTTGAATGAAAGGATTCAGGGGCTTCCCAGACTGGCTTGTCCTGTCAGGTTTTCAGGAACTGTGGCTATTCCATCCCTGGCTATTGTGCAACAGTGATTCTTCCTGCTGGAATCACTTTATGCTTTAGCAATCAGTGGTTCTGTTTGACTGAAAAATCAGTCACTCATGACAATACTCTTTCTAGATGCTTTCATTTTATTTGTTCTCTCTGTGATTCTTTAAACATTTTGCTCCTTTTTCTATATCAATGGATAACTATATTTCACAGCTTGGATTCCTAAAAGAATTCGATTATGTACTCAACTAAACACCACCTTGATTGTTTGGTTAGAGTCTTTACAGCAAGTCATTCACAGATAATTGACAAAACCACTGTCTTTAATGGGTCAAGTGTCCAGGAAAGGTCTAATTAATGATGATCAAGCAATTGATAATGTTAAATGCTAAAGTCACAGTCATCTTTATCAAAAGACAGTTTTCTTCATTAGAAAGCTATAGGTAGAGACCAATTTAGAATTGTTAACATAGAAGCATGTTTGATCTTTCCCATTCATAAATGTATCTATATATAGTACTTGACAGAATGTACCACTTATCATGAATATACTTATCTAAGATGTGTACTCAAATGTTTCAGATGTTCTTTATATACCGTACCAAAAATTACTAACATTATTTAAAGTAAAGTTACCTTTTTATCAATATTGTTTTTATTTACAGTAAAGAATTTCTTAAGGTTTTATTACAAATGTCTACATAGTTATAAAACTATGATTTAAGAATCAGTGAGGATGAAGTAGTAAAGTTCAGACAGGGAGAAAAATAAGCTAGGTGGGGCACTGTTTTTCTAAACTGGTCCAAAAAGTTGTGGATGTTGGGATGGCTCAGTGGGTTGAGCACTTGTCTTGCAGCCTTGGAGTCTTAGGATCGAATTTTGGCTCCAGCCCGTGTGGACCCATATGCTGAAATGGGGTGTGCCCCTTGTTGAATTCTCACTGGGGCATGCCTCTCATGTGGGATGCTCCTGGCTGGTCCCTGCCCTGCACAGCCTGCACCCAGTTTTGGAATGAAACTGTGTAGAAAACTAATGACATGCATCTGTGGAAAATGTTCTGGGCTCTTCCCCATCTCTTTCTCTCTTTCTCTGTGTCAAAAGAATAAAAAGAAATCTTTCTTAAAAAAATTATATTTACTGTTATTTTCTAGTAAGGCATTAGAGGAAAAAGTGATGAATTTATATATGTTTGAAAGTCACTAATTTGATTTATTTTAGAGAAAATAAAAATCAAAGGAGCTTATATTTATTGAGAGAACCATTACTTAATTTAGTCCTTTAAACATCCTTAAGTGACTTTTTTTTATATACATATGAAAATCTTAAGCATGGAGTTTAATGCTGTTTGGTTAATTATATTATTTCTGAGGTTGGAAAGGTAGGTATCTAAGCTAAAACAAAAGGTATTTTACCTAAAGGGCTAATTTTAGACAGATAAATGACGGTGGCTTTATTATTATTTCATTTTTTAATTTTTATTGTTAAATTTATTGGGGTGACATTGGTTGGTAAAAATTACATGGGTTCCAAGTGTACAACACTACATTACATTGTCTATGTATTGTATTGTGTGCTCACCACCCAGAGTCGTTTGTCTTTTCATCACCCTATATTTGATACCCCCTACCTACTTCCCCAACCCCCACCCCCTTACCCTCATATAACCATTAAATTATTGACTGTGTCCCTGAGTTTTTGTTTCTTTGTTACTTTTAATTTTATATTCCACATATAAATTTTCATTTTTACTTTCATTTTTAGTGAACAACCTGTAATGGAGTCATTACCCCTTGAGTTACCAGCTGACACAGTGCAACGTGTGGCGTCTGAACTTAGATGTCACCCGACAGATGAGAGAGTCGCCCTCCGCTTCGATGAAGAAGATAAGCTGAGGCACTTCAGGGAGTATTTTTATGTTCCTAAAGTGCAGGATCTGCCTCCAAGTAAGAATACTGGAAAATATCTTAATTTTCTTAATCAGTGTATTAATTTATTTTTGCTACTGAAAGGGTTTATCATAAATCTTTGAAAAATCATAGTTCCATTACATAATAGAGCCATTGCAATTATGTCTTAAAAACAGCAAGTTCCCAGAGCTACTGAATCAACCTGTCAACCTATCTTAGCCTCAGAATTTTTGTTTCCTATTGCTGAATAAAATACTTACACTGTGCTTACTTATACTGTCACCTACTTCTCTGAACAATAGACTGACTGAAAATTTTAGGGAGATACATTTTCTTGTTCTCTAAGCACTTAGAGCTCAAAAAAAAAAGTTTTTTTTTTTCAATACAGTATTAAAATACCTCTTATTTTGTGGTACCTAGTTTATAATAGCATATTTGCTTTAGAGAAAATGTTATTGTTTGACTTGGTATATTAGATTTTATGTGAATAGCCATTTTTGAGTTAAGATGGTATATATAAGACTTATCAAAAATACTCAATTATTATGAGCTGAATACTGCATTCAAAGAAATAATGGACTACGCTGATTCTGTCCTTGGTTGTGGTGGGGGCAGGGCTGGGGGGGAGGGGGATGTTCTGCTTAAAAAGAAAAATAAAACCTAGGAAGCACAGTTATAAAACTATGAAACAAATTTTCATATTTAGCTTTGTTCCATTTTACATCAATGAGAAAGGCTACCAGGTTGAAAAAAAATTAATCTTTCAAAATGGTTTTTACATACTTTACAATAAAGTCTAACTTTCTTTTTCTTTAAGATTAAGTAAGGCAGGTGTAATTTTGTATACTTATCATCCAAGAGAATCAGCTAATAAAATTTTAGGATAAGATTGAATGACATAACTGTCTTAATTGGCTTATACACAATTATGTAACACAGAATGGTACTCTATAGAATTAGGAAGGATAAAATAAGAGAAAGCCCTATTTCTAATTGAAAGTTTGTTAATATCAAATGACACCAGACAAAATGGAGATGTAAATGAAGTGATCTGAGGTCACAGAAGAAAAATCTAAGTATTTCTAGAATCTAGAATGAAAGGATATTTTGATTTGAATTTTAAGGGATGGAAAGAACTTTTAATGTATAAAAATGAGGAAATTATATCTACGAATATTTTTCCAATGATGGGAGTAAAGGGGCCTCGTGTCCTGCAGGACACAGAGTGGAAATTCTTAGAAATATTCATGATACACTTGAGATGGCAGCTCTGGTGACCCTGCCCCAATGTGCTCTCTAGCCCATGAGCTACCTGGGAGATTTGATGAGCTCCTATTTGAAGGAGGAAGTAGAAGCTTGGAATACCATAGAGCTTTAGAATGCCTTTGCAGCACATGAGAAGAACTATAAATCAGGAATCAGGCCTCTAGAACTTCATGATATTAAGAATTATAATTTTCTCACAATTAAAAGAATGTTTTATTCATTTTCATGAGTGATAAGAAAAATAGCTAAAACAAAGTAAGCAAACAAAAATACTAACAAAATCTTTCCAGTGAGGATGATGATATTACTGAGAGAAGATAGAATATGGCAGAAGCACTGAGGAGAGAAGTGGACAGTGCTTCACTGTGGCTTCAACTCAGGTTGAGATGTACTGGGGAATGATGCTCAATAACAGCCATATCTAGACACACACTTATGAGTAATGACTAATTCCTGAAACGAGATGATGTATTAGGGGAGCTTGGTGTCTTTGACTTTCTTTTATTAAGATATTCTTTATTCTAAATAACATCAGTAGGGGTTAGATGGGTATCTAAATTCAGGATGATCCCAGAATTGCCAAGACAGAAGACAAAATTATGGGGTACGCAGTGAATTAAAATGGTATTTTAATGTGTCACTATTTCTGCTACTGAACCTAACACTCATTAACTAACATAACTTTCATTTTCATGTTGCATCACTTTCATTCAACAAATATGTATTAGGGTGCCTTGTCACATTCCTCCACATGCCTTGAAACTTGTTTTCTAATCTATCTCTCTCACTTGCAGCATAAACAATTTAAAAAGGTCATAATGTTTGCCTTGAGAGCATTGTGGTCTAAGATTTCTGTGAATTTCGGGTTCTAACTCTATAGTTGGGTGAATTTTGAGAAGCTAATAGACATTTAGAGCCATAGTTCCTCCATGTAGAAAAGATAAATAATGCTCAAAAAGACAGGGGCTTATGGAGAACGAAAATGAGATTATGTGAAGTGAGCCTAAAATAGGGCCAGAATATTAGCATTTTTGCCCTTTTATTATAGATTTTTAACTGCAATAGGAATATTTAATACCAGAAAATAAGACCTTTCTACTAAACTTTGAGATAAATTAATCATACCCCTGGTAAAGATAGAGTTCAATGCACATATAATTACTTCATTATACTAAAGAATTGACTCTAATATCTTGATTATAGGTATAATATTTGTTTCAATTACATAGCCAGTAGAAAATAACTAAAAAAAAAAAGAAAAAAAAATTACAATCTTAGATAAGTTATCGCTTATTTTTAAAGAAATGTAAAGGAAAAGAAGAATTGAGTCAAAAAAGAACTGAAACAATTTCATTTCTTCCAAGAGTACAATTTTGAATGACAAAAATTTATTTCACTTACCCTAAAATTTTTTCTACATTAGGTATTGTGAAAGTGTGGTCTCCTGACCAGCTGTGTGAGGATCACCAGGGAATTTACTAACTTACAAGTTCTTGGGTTTCACCCCAACATTACTAAATCAGATACTGTGACCAAAGTTTATTCTTTTTTTTTTTTTAAGATTTATTTTATTGTTTGAGAGAAGGTGAGAGAGAGAGAGAGAGAAGAGGGAAGGCCCAAAACAAGCCCATAGTTGTATATCATCAGCTGCAATACAATCTTATTCCATAAAGGTGAATATGGGGCTGCACAGGGTGGGAACAGAACTGGGGTCCTCCAACATGGGAGACAAGAACATTCTCCACCATCCTACTGATTACCAGTTGCACTGAAGTTCAGCATATAGGTTTACATGAGCATGGGCTGGGATTTCATCCTGGGACCTCATGGTTGCGAGGCAAGCTCAACCTGTTGAACTACCTGGGCGTCCCTGAGCAGAGTTTATTCTAGATCACTTAGGATGGTGTCCTACAAGTTGGATCAATTATTTATTTTTTACAGAGAGAGACAGATAGACAGAAAGGGGAAGACCCAGAGCAGTCTCCATAGTTGCACATCATTAGTATTCAATATAGTTTCACTCCACAGGTGGGCATAGGGCTGCACAGGGTAGGAACCAGGCTCAAGGCCTCCTGCATGGGCCTTGGCAAGAACTGAACTGGGGGCACACCCCAGTTCAGCATATGAATCTGCATGGGCCGGGGTCAAGATTTGATCCTCAACCCACTGAGCTGTCCTGGCATCCCCAGATCAATTAATTCTTATTCTCATTCTGGGTGTGTCTTACTCTCTGATGGTTCATCCTTTTAACAGATATTTTTTAGGCACTTACTCTGTTCTAGACACTATTTTCAGAACAATTTATCAGTGAACTAAAGAGCAAGGTTGTCACATACCTGACCTTTTATTATAGTATGAAGGGACAGTAAACATACTTACAAACAGTAAGTAATATATTCTCTACTCTTGGTGGTGCTCAAGTGTTATTAGAGTGGCCGGGAGAGTGGAGGAGTGGTATTTTACCCATAGTAGTCTAGGATAGAAACACTAAATGAGTATAAAATACCATTTTTGTGCTTGGAAACCACATATAAAGATATCAATTATATTATAGAAGATATCAATTATAAGTATAGAAGAAGAACAGAATGTTATTTAGGGCATGGCTATCCCTAGTTTTTAATTGGTAGCATCTTGTGCCCTTCTTGCTTTACAAAATGGCATTTTGAGGTCCACAACTTACTATGCATTACAACCTTGTCTGAAAGCCCCAAATCTAGCAAAGTAGTGAGAAACCACATGTCCTTCTCTAAGCTTCTAACTTTTTAACTATTTGTATTTGTTATTTTTGGAGTCATTTTCTCAGTTAGAAGCTTCTTCAGACCTATTAAAGAATGCATCACATTGTCTTTGATAGTTATGAGAGCCTCTCTTTTTTAAACAAATTTACATTTTTATTTTTCATTTATTTTTTTGACAGAAAGAGAGATACAGAGACAGAGACAGAGAGAGAACTGAACTGTGGGAACTCCCCAGTTCGGCATGTGGGTCCGCCTGGGCCGAAGCCGGGATTCGATCCTCAGTCCTCGGGGCTTCAAAGAGAGCCCTTAACCTGCTGAGCCATCCCGGCTTTCCCAAGAGCACCTCTCTTTTAAGGATGCCCCTTAGGTGGAATTATCTAAAACAAAAATTCCCTGGAATGACCATTATAATTCCAAACCATCCTAAATTCCTCCCATTTTTTAAGAAAGAAACAAGATCCTGATTCAAGGAACAGAAGGAACCTATCTTGCTTTTGGATTCCCTAAAATGTCTTTATCTGTGACCTGTTTGCAACAGCTATTCCAAATCACCAGGAATTAAGTGCTCTCCCCACCTTTGAACATGATGGTTGTACCAAAAAGTTTCAACAAACAGAAAAAGAAACAAAGTAAACAGCAGTAGAAAGTAAATGTGCACAATAAAGTTGGAGAGCTCAGAATGCAAAACACGTGAAGGTCCAATAGAATTACCCCGGAATGCCACAGCCATCAACAAAGAGTGCAAAGGGCTTGGGTCTCAGCACCTGGTTTGCTCACTGGCCTCAAGGTTGCAGGGAATTGTCGTTTTTAAATTTCACATCTGATGCCATGAAATGTCAAAGGTTCAGAACTAGCCAAAGTATAACTACTGTGTCACTGAAATAGTAACTAGTAATTTATTGTGCATACACCAAAAAGACAGAGTACAGACCAGCAACACTCACATCAAAACATGGAATGAGCCTCAGGGTTGTATTGCTACAAAGCAGTTTATGAGACAGTGACGTTTTTACTCAAGGTGATTGATAATAAGTTAAATTAAGGTGTGTATAAACTGGTTTTATCTCTTCAAGAAACCTTCAAGGTTGGGTGGACTTTACTGGTTTTTCATTCTATAAAGGACGGTTTTAATTTTTAAATGAGTTGTGTCTAGTTTTATTAAGTATATGTAGCTGCTACAAACATAATTGTGCAAGATTTTGTGTCAATAGTAATTATTCACCCATCCTATTCTGTAGATGTGGAAGGTCAGAATAAATATTTTACTCTTTCTTGGAAGACCATCAATTCTTTACCATTTTTTTTTTCATTCTTCCATTTGAAAAGTTAAAAAAAAAAATTCCTCACTCATGTAAATAAGCAATGGGATGGAATTGGCACAAGAGCCATAATTTATTAACCCCTGGTTCAGCATACTTTATACTACAAATGTGTTTATAAATTTATAAGAAACTGCCAAATTTTTCAAGAGTCATTGTAGCATTTTGCATTTCTATCAGCAATGTGTGAGATCGTATACTGTTCCCCATATTTCCCAACAGTTGGGGTTGTCAAACTTTTGCTGTTTTGTCCAGTCCTTCTAATGTGTATAGTACTATTATATCTTTTTTTTTTATTGTTTTTGACACAGAGAGAGAGAGATACAGAGACAGAGACAGAGAGAAAAGGGAGGGCCCAGAGCAGTCCTCATAGTGGTACATCGTTGGTTTTTCCACATAGTTTCATTCCACAGGTGGGCGAGGGGGTGCACAGGGCAGGAACTGGGCTGGGGTCTTCACCCCGGTGAGAACCGAACTGGGAGCACTCCCCAGTTAAGCATATGGGTCTGCAGAGGCTGGGACCGGGATTCGATCCTCGGTCCCTGCGGCTGCAAAGTGAGTGCTTAACCCACTGAACCATCCGGCTTCCCGTGTTTATTTTTTATTTTTGAACTGAACTGGGGGCCTCACCGCATTCGGGAAGCACATCCCAGTTTAGCATGTGGGTCTGTCGGAGCCAGGATTCGATCCTTGGTCCTCAGGGCTTCAAAGTGAGCGCTTAACCCGCTGAGCCATCCCATCTTTCCCACTATTATATCTTATATTGGCATTTATATTCATTTTCTTAATGGCTAATGAACTTATGCATTAATTGTTTTATGAGCTTGTGTACCATCCACATATCTTCTTTTAAAAACTGTTTGTTCCAATGATTTGAGCATTATTAAATTGAGCTGTTTTTCTTGTTGTCTAATTTTAAGAGTTTTTTATATATTCAGTATACAAATCATTTGTTAAATAGGTGATAGGAAAATATTTTCTTCAAGTTTGTAGTTTATCTTTTTATTTATTTTTTTTGATGTTATTCATTCAAAAAATATTTATTGATATGTGTGCTATGAGAGATACAAAGATGACTCACAGATCCAGCCCCTAAGGAGCTTACAGTCTCATAGGGGATAGAACACATACATGGGATACAGTCAGAGCTATACTTCAGTAAGATGAATCTAATATTGAGTATAATGAAGGTTGGGGCAAGAAGAGGTAAAGAAAGCTGAGAGGACACTGAAATTATCTATGTGCGGAGAATAGAGATATGAAAGACTTTTGGGGTAGAACTGACAATACTTAGCTGGAGGATGAATGTGGGAAATCAGTAAAAGGGAAGCAGATAACTTAAAAGACTTGGGGCAATGTAGTTTATCTTTTAATTCTCATAAAAATAACTTTTACAGAGCCGAGGTTTTTAATTTTGAGGATGCCTCATATATTGATTTTTTTCATTTATGGATTGTGCTTTTGGTACCTTATCAACCTTAGGGTCCAAAGACTTCCTTCTTGACCCGTGTTTATTTAGAAGTGTGTTATTTAATTTACAAATGCTTAAATTTTTTTTTTAAGATTTATTTTATTGATTTTTGACAGAGAGAAACAGAGAGAGAGAGACAGAGAGAAGAGGGAGGGCCCAGAGCAGTCTCCATAGTGACATTAGTTTTCCATATAGTTTCACTCCACAGGCAGGCACAAGGCTGCGCAGGGCAGGAACTGGGCTGGGAGCCTCTCACATAGGTCCCGTCAAGAACTGAACTGGGGGCACACCCCAGTTCAGCATGTGGGTCCGCATGGGCCAGGGCTGGGATTCGATCCTCAGTCCTCGGGGCTTCAAAGCGAGCACTTTACTCGTTGAGCCATCCCAGCTTTCCCTATTTTTTTAGTTTTCTTTTTATTAATGATCTCTACTTTAATTATTTAATGGTCACGAACATTGATTGTGTGGTTACAATTCTTTTTTCTTTTTTCTTTTTCTTATTATATTTTATTGTTAAATTTAAAGGGGTGACATTGGTTGGTAACAATTAGGTAGTTTCCAGATGTACAAGTACACATCACATCACCCATGCATCGCATTATGTTCCCACCTCCCAGAATCAGCTCTCCCTCCATCACCATATATCCAGTGCCCACTTCCACCTCCCCCCACAACTCTCCCTCCCCCCTACTCCCCCCTCTCCAGGTAACCACCAAACTATTGAGTGTGTCCATAATGTTCGTGCCTTCTCCCACCTTCCCTCCCTCTCTCCTTCCCCCCTCCTCCCCTTCCCTCAGGCAATCACTAAGCTATTGAGTGTGTCCATAGGTCTCTGTGTCTTTGTAACTTTCAGTTTTATATTCCACCTATAAGTGAGGTCATATGTTTTCGAATTCTTTCTGTCTGACTTATTTCTCTTAATAAGCTGGTCTCTAGGTCCATCCATGTTGTCACAAATGACTGTATTTCATCATTTCTTATTGCTGAGTAGTATTCCATTGTGTAAATGTACCACATCTTCTTTATCCAGTCATCTATCAAAGGGCATTTTGGTCGTTTCCATGTTCTGGCCACTGTGAACAGTGCTGCGATGAACATGCGGGTACAAACATCTTTAAAGATTAAGGTTTTCAGGTTTTTTGGGTAGATGCCCAGTAGAGAGATGGCTGGGTCATATGGTAATTCCATTCGTAATTTTTTGAGGAATCTCCATACAGCCTTCCATAGTGGTTGTACCAGTTTGCATTCCCACCA
>PVKE010044172.1:0-13108 GCA_004027555.1 Craseonycteris thonglongyai | reverse complement strand
TTCAGTGCATAGTTATTTCTATTTTACTTTTTGACAGATAGAGAGAGAGACAGAGACAGAGACAGTTAGAGAACCGAACTGTGGGAACTCCCCAGTTCAGCACGTGGGTCCTGCCTGGGCCGGAGCCGGGATTCGATCCTCGGTCCTCGTGGCCTCAAAGCGAGCACTCAACCCGCTGAGCCGTCCCGGCTTTCCCCTATAATCAGTTTTTGACATGGTTTTGTTCCATGCAGGTGGGTGGGGGCCGTGCAGGGAGGGAACTGGGCTGGGGGTCTCCCACATGGGAGGTGAGAACTTTCACATCTGAGCCATTCAAATGGTTACCAATTGTGCTGCAGTTCAGCATATGGGTTTGCACAGGCCGTGGTCAGGAATCAAACCTTGGACCTTATAACTGCGAGGCAAGTGCTCAGTCACTGAGCTATTCCAACATCTGCTCAATTTTAAGTTAGTTTCTTTGATTAGTGGTTTTTGTGCCTTAATTAAGAAAAATGTTGCACTCCTGAAAGTCATGAAGATAGTTTTTTATATTAGTTTCTGAAGTTTTCTTTGGAGAAGATTTTAAATCACATATTCTGTCTCAACAGATATTGGGCTACTCTTTATTTTCAAATTTTCTTGTGTCAGTTTTGGTGAGTTATGTTTTCTAAGAATTAATCAATTTTCTAATCTAGAACTTAAAGTTAATTATCAAAATGTTTTTTTAATATAATAAAATTTTTTTTTAATCTTTATAAAATGTATAGTGATATCCTCTTTTCCATTGTTGATTTTGGTAAATTTTTCTTAATCAGTGTAAGGGTTGTTAAATAAAACATAAGAAGCCCAATTGAATATGAATTCAGGTAAACAATGAATAATTAAAAAAATAATCACATCTCTTAATGCAAGATTAGTAATGTCATTTCTCATGTTTGAGGGCAGGAAGTCCATTTTTTTCTAGAATTCTGTCTCTAAGATCCATATTCCTTCTTGGTTTTTTTTTTATCCCCTTAGGCCTGGCTCTGGATCACTGTTGCACTTCACTGAATGTCCCCTTTAATGAATAATTTTAAAACATAAATAGATCCAGATATTGCACGGTGCATATTTGTAGTAACATTTTTTAAAAATCTGAACTTCAAATTTAACTGGGAATTCTGTATTTTATTTATGAAACCTGGCAACCCTATCAGTCTTGCTATAGGTTTATAATCTTTATTAACCTTTTCAATGACCAAACTTTTAGCTTTGTTGGTGTATTTGTTTTCTATTTTAATAGACATTGCTCTTACCTTCACTATTTCAATCTTTCTACTTTCTTTGGTTTAAATAGTGTACTATTTCTAACACCTTGGATAGAGGTCATGAGATCATAATGGCTTGTCAGCTTTTTCTCTTCTTTTTAAATTTATTCTTTCATTTTTAAATTCTCTTAGCTTTTCCTCTTTTCTAATAAATGAAATTTAAGAATATAAATTTCTCTCCAGGTACAGTTCTATATATTTGGTTTTGAGATGATATGCTTTTATTATTAATTTCAAAAAATTTCTAAATTTTTATTGCTTTTCTTCTTTGATCCCAAGATTATTTAGAATTTGTGTCTAAAACATTGGTTATTTTTTAGTTATCCTTTTATTTTTTTATTTCTAATTTATCCAATGTGGTCAGAGCCATACTTTGTATGACTTCAGTCATATAATGTGTTGCAACTTGTTGAATATTGACTTAGCAATCAATATTCAGTACTAATCATTGTTCCACATACACTTGAAAGGAATGTAGATTCTGCAGTTTAGATATAATGTTTTATATAGTATTAGCTAGCTCTTCCTTTTTTTTTTTAAGAAGAGAACAAATCCACTTTATTTACTTTTCAATATGTTTAAATCCTTGAGGAGGACAGCATTACACAGATTCTGTGTCCTATAGCCTTAGCTGGAAGGTTGGTTCAGAATTTGGTACAAACCATGCTATTGTTTCTATGAGCACGAGTTACCTTTCTCCAGATTACTCTGGTTTTGTTCAGTTTGCCACCAGGAGTCATGGTGTTTGTTCTTTGCCTTGCACACAGAAGCACATCTTTTGCCTAGATAGAATGCAGTTTTATCTCGAGCATAAACACTTGGAATTTTAAGAAGAGCTCTGTGCTCTCTCTGGTTCTGGAGACCTTGCTTATAACCAGCAAAACTGGTGTTGGAGCAGAGCCTTCCAGACATACTATACTATTCTATCTGTTGTTTTCAAAGTCCTGTTCACAGCCGGCCTCTACGGGCTCCAAGATGGTGTAAAAAGCCTAGCTCTTCCGCTGGTCATCTAGATGATAGCTCCTGGTGTATACAACCACTCTTAGCTTTGGGGTATGGGAAGGTATAACCGCATTTTTATCATTCCCCTTCCATTGTAGTCATGTGCCGTCCTAGTAAGTCATTCCGGTGACAGATGAGTGGGCCCACCACTGCCCTTTGGGAGAAGTGTTCATTTCTGTTCTTTCAATGAACTCTTTTCAACAGTAGAGCTGGGGGTTATCAGATTCCTGGCTAGGACAGAGGCACAGACAAATCATAGTGATAGCCTGGCTGGGCTTCTTGGACAGTGGTGAAGGCATTCCGAGCACTGTGTTCTTAGGCAGTTACTGAGTCTGCATGGCCGCACTCAGCAGGAGCGAATCCTGGGCTCTCAGCAGGGATGTATGGAGCTCTTTGGTGGACTTTGGCACGTGCCAGAAGTGGTGTTTCCTACCTTGGTTAAAGTCTGGATGGTGAAAGAGCTTGAGTATCACCCCATGTTGCCTTGTATTTGTGATTAGCACCCACCTACTTCCTAAAATATCATTACCTGACCCAATCCTTTCCCTTTTAGTCTTTCACTGTTTGAGAGCCCAAGCACTTTTTTGTATACATGCAAAAGTGCCAAGCCTGGTCTCACTTGAAGCATGCTAGCTAAGAGCCTGTCATCAACTTCTTGGTTGTTTCAGTCACCTGCAGAATTCTGGGGGTGCAGGCACAGTGTGGAGATTGGGGAGGGTGTGGATAGGAGGTGTCAAAGAGAGTGCCAAGAAGACAAGGAGAGGCCGGAAGAAGAGTTCTCAGAGGTTGACAGACAAATATGCTTGAATTGACTGTGTGGTCCCAGGCTGCCCATATAAAGCCAATGTTACTCTCAATATGATGTTTTCAAGGGATCACAATTTTCAGTGCCAGTGTATTTGGGATATGTAAGGAGAGCTATAAAGAGGTGAACCTAGACTTTGTCCCTAACCCTTCATGCCCTGATCTCTCCTGTCTCATGGGACATCATTGAAGACATCATGTAGGCAAAATTTCTGCACCACATCACTCTCCATCCCTGTTGAGAACGTCTGCTTTTGTTTCCGTGGAAATAAGACATAGTCCCAGTTATGGGCGACTGCCCCGACCTAGGTGTTGATTTCTGCCTTTCTTCTCACTCAGTGACCTGAGAGGAATGGTGGGTGCAGTGGAAATACTTTCCCTCTTGAAAACAACTTCCTAGGCCTGAGCCTCAATGGAGCAGCACACTAGGGTGGAGGATGGGGTCTGCTCCAAGTTGGCCAGTCTCCTTCATTATCTGAGATGTTAGCTCAACACAGTGGAGAGAAACCAAGAGAATCTGGCCATTGGCAGTTCCCCCTTTGGCTTCTGAGGAGAATGTCTTGGGAGTTGAAGGGCTCTTACTTCCTTAGGAGAATGAGTAAGAGATTAGGTGTTTAGTTTGGAAGAGAGTATTGCTGGGCTAAAAAGATGGCATGTGTGATAGCTGTCCTAAAGTAAGGCCTGTCAGGTGGGCCTGGGTGAGATTTTCTCCTCACTGTTCCGGAACTGAGTGGCTGACTAACTTGGTAAGTCACACAACTAGAGGGAACCCAGAAGATACTCAAAAGACATAGGTTCTGTCACTTAATTGAGAATTATAGATGTCTGGAAGCCCCACAGGGGTTGATTTGAGCTTGTAGGCGGGAGATGGGATGGACCTCAGGGTCCCACGTGGGGCATTTTTTCCCTAGTAGAAGTCAGAGCAGCCTATATGGCCATGTGGCCAGAGGTTTTGTGGAGATGAGAGTGTGTGGAATAAAATCTGTGTGGAGGAGCCCTGACCTGGTAGTGGAGACACCAGGCAGGCCTGTTTCTGTGAAGTACTTGCTGAGTGGCTGTGCTACTCACCTCTCTTTCTGGGCCTTATATGGAGATTGGGAGAGGTGTGAAGAGATGTTAAAGAGAATACCAGGAAGATAAGGAGAGGCCAGAAGGGGAGTTCTCATAATGGGGGGCTGGGAGGAGTGACAGAGGAATGTACTTGAATTTACTATGTGGCTCTCAATCTCAAGGGAACAAGATAGTCTATACTACTGTGCGTTTGTATTTTTCCTTCTTAGTACTGGGATATTTTTCTCAAAAGGAAACAATTACACCCTTGCCAAATATTTAAATTAGATGGACAGCTTTGATTTAACTTGGCAGGGTTGGTGCCTAGACCCCTTCTCTCTTTCCTTCTTCTGTGCTGCTCCAGGATTTGAAACCATGGGACAAGTTTCCATGTACAAGTTTCCTGTAGCTCCGTTCATCTGTACTTTCTTCCTTTTTATTTTTTTTAAGATTTATTTTTTATTGTTTTTGACAGAGAGAGAGAGAGAGAGAGAGAGAGAGAGAGAGAGAGAGAGAGAGAGAGAAGGGGGAGGGACCAGAACAGTCTCCGTAGTTGAACATCATTGGTTTTTCCACATAGTTTCATTCCACAGGTGGGAGTGGGGCTGCACAGGGCAGGAACTGGGCTGGGGTCTCACCCTGGTGAGAACTGAAGTGGGGGCACTCCCAAGTTCAGCATATGGGCCAGGGCCAGGATTCGGCCCTTGGTCCCTGGGGCTGCAAAGTGAGCGCTTAACCCACTGAGCCATCCTGGCTTCCCCATCTGTACTTTCTAAGGTCATGGGGAATGATGGCAGCAGAGTATAGTGTGGTGAACAATGGAAGTTGTGGTGTTTATGTTTGAATTGGACACTGCCATTCTCACTGAGACTCCCTCAGATCTGTGTCGCTGAGGACTCTAAGAACAAAGCACAGGGATTCATGGACTGCAGAGTAAAGTCACTCTATGCTAGGTCCTTTGGCATTTCTCATTCTCACCGCTGTGTCCCCAGGGCCATGCACCATGACAGCAGTTGACTGATCCTCACTAATCACTTATGTATTGATGGTTGGCAAGAGTAGAGCCGAACTGCCGGCTGTGACCAGAACGGACAGGCTAACGTGTTCTGTGGCTGTGGCGTGACCAGGCAGCGGGTTGATCCTGAGGTGGGGGCAGGTGATGCCACCTGTCCTCTAAGGCTCAGCTCAGAACCCAGCTGAGAGTCCACCTGCCAGGAGTTTTGACACCACAAGCAGGAGCCCAGTGGTCACCCAGCAGTGGCTGTGGGAACCTGGGCCAGGGGTATGTGTGTGATGCCCTAAGGGAAGGGGTCCTGGTGGGGTGAGTGTTCTCTCAGGCCCTCAGGGGTCTCTAGACCAGCTCACTGCCCCTCCTCAGGTAGGTTTCTTCATGCTGCTCATCTGGACTTTCAGGTGCATTCTCCTCAGGGGGAGAGTCTCTTCGGAGCCCAGGCTCACCCATGTCAGAGGGTCACAGCCCTGGGGAGACAGTGAAAGCAAAGTGCATGACCCCTGAGCATGCGTTTGTGTGTATGTGTGTGTGTGGGGGGGGGAAGGGGGTGCCGTCGTGGATGTGGAAGAAGATGGAGGGAGAGGGTACAGTCAGAGCCTGCTCATGGACAGGGGGTCACAAGTGCATTCTTATTTAGGAGACAGAAAACTGAGCCCCTTCTCGTCCCAGCTGTGCTTTGTTAAGGCAACTCCAAGCATGGGTGACCCTGGAGGGAGCACCAGATGGCTGCTGGGTTATGGTGAGATGAATTACTCCTGTATGCAGGGAGCGGCGCCCGAGAGCCTGGAGCAGACAGGAGGTTTCTCGTGGATGCTGACATGGTGCACTCTGTGCTGGGCCTCACACAGGAGGCTCTCTGAAGTTTCTCTGCGGATCAGGGAGAGGCAGGTCCTAGCTCACATCCTCCACTTTCCCTCGTATGCAGAATGTGTTTGCTTCATTCCTCTCTGTGGTGACTCTTTGCTGTCTGAAAGGAGATGCCATGTGTGTGTGCGTGCTTGTGCACATGCACATATGAGAGAGAGAGAGAGAGAGAGAGAGAGAGAGAGAGAGAGAGAGAGAGAGAGGTGGGCTATCAGCATCCGGGCATCCCTGGTTCTGATTGTTGTCTCCAGCTCTCCAGTGTCTTCCTGAAGCATCTGGAACAAGGCCCATAGACTGGGTGGGAGACCCTGTGGACCCTGGTAAACTAGTTCTATAGACTGTGGGCACATTCTTCCCAGATGCCCCTAGGTCTCTTTTGCCCCTGGGCCACTGCTGGTATACATCTGTCACCTTACCATTGCAACAGCCTTCTTCTCCTTTGGATTCCCCACATGCAACCTCCTGCACACAACTGGTCAGAGCCACTGTAGTGACGAGGCTTTTGTGCTCTTGCTGTGTCTCCATTTCCACTCCCTGGCATGTGTCTGGATAGTTGCCATCACCCAGCTGTCCCCAGCCTGTGCCCCCCGCACGTCATCCCCTTTATCACCTAGTTCTAACTCTGGCGCCAGACGAAGTACTTCAAAGCAGAAGTCGTTCAGCCTTGTGTTCAGATGGCTAGAAGAGGCAAGAGATGGCGAAAGGTTTCTTGCTCTCTGTTGGGCCCTGGTGCCAGGGAAGAGCCATGTTTAGTGAGCCCGTCTGCAGAACCTGTGCCAGCTCCTGAGTGACCTGGGAGGCTGCGGATGATTCAGCTAGAGGACGAGGTGGAGCTGGGGCCTGGTAGCTGCCAAACCAAAAAGGCAGGTGCAGCGCATTTAAGTTGTACCTGTCTTTTGTCTCCGTTATGATGTTGGTGGCTTCGCACACAGGGCTTTGCTGCTGGGTGGGTTCTCCTCAATGATGTGGTGGGCACCACAGGCGACATCTATTTCTGGTAGAAAAGGTGCAGTTCATCCCGACATTTCTTTGTCATTCTAATCTCTACTTGCTCTGAGAATTTAGGGACGCAGTGATGACTGTCATGCCAGCCAAGCCTTCACTTTTCAGTGTGAAGGAATGCCAGGAGGTATGGGTCATTCAGGCCATAGTAGAGGTTGGCTACCTCTGAAGCCCATTCTGATTGTCAAAGTTGTAACAGCAGTTCCCAAAACAAGCACTGTAAAATGTTTGGATTGTTGAAATGGTTGAAAAGTTTTCTGTACATCAATGCAGTGGATCATAATGTAACCTTGGAAAATTAGACATCTGAAAATTCAGTGGAAACTTGATAAGAGCAATCATGATAGGGTCTCAGGCTCATAGAGTTCTTCATGGGTCTGGGGGTCATGCTGCCTAACATCTTGACATCATTTATAATGTATTTAGCAGATTTCATGTACTTCTGATAGTTTCTTCCACATTTCTATAACAGATGCTCTCTATAAACTGTTGGAACTGGCCTGTGCCCATGCTCCCTGTTGTCCTACTCTAGGTTCAGATGGCTTTCCTGGGGCACCCACCCTGTTCCCAGACAAAGTCAGATACTTTGATCAAGGTCACTGCCACTCACTTCTGCAGTTCTGCTGTCATGATGGAGAATGGCCAGTGTCTAGTGTCTCCTGACCTTGATGCTGGTTCCCTGTGAGGTTACTCAGCATGAGCTTGCTATGGTTTTATGACATTCCAGTCAAGTCAGTAGGGCCTGCAATGCACAGAGTCTGCACCTGGAGAAAGAATGTGCAAAGACTGTGTCCTTTTGCACTAGTTTCCGGGTGTCTTGAAGGTACTTTCTTGCTAAAGCTCTGCTGAGGAGGTTTACTGAGTAAGGAAGAGGCAAGCTTGTGGGAAGTGGTGGGCCCGGCTCTGGGAGGCTCATGAAGGGACTTGTCTTCTGGAGCCGAGCACGGTGAGGTCTGCGGAAACCTTCCTTCAGGGCAGCGGGAGGCAGAGTGCTGCTTAGCAGGTGCTGACTGGCAGGGAAAGATGTGAAAGCGAGTGGTGTCTGCCCTGGGGGTTTCCTGGGGACTAAGTCCTGAGACTGGGCAGTTCTCTGGGACTCTCAGCACATGTCACAGACAGGAAGGGCTGGATGGGGGCTCTCCCACCTTCTCTCCTCCCCTGGCCCACCAGCAAGTATTCTTTCCATTTGCCAATGCAAACTTTTAATAATGAGACTGTAATCTTCAGAACAGGCAAGTCACAGGTAATTCCCATGGGTAGGTGGTAGCAAATATCGACAGAATGACTCGAGTATTGTCAAAGATGTGTTCTTGATTAAAATTTTATTGATAAGTGGCTTACATTGAAGATTAGGCAAATTACTTTTTGACAAGAAATACTTCCACGTTCACTGCAGCACTGTTCACAGTGGCCATGACATGGAAACAACCAAGTGCCCTTTGATAGACGACTGGATAAAGAAGAATGTGGAACATTTACACAATGGAATTTTATGATTTGGCCATAAGAAAAGATGAAATACGACCTTGAGATCATCATCGTGCTAAGTGACATAAGTCAGACAGAAAAAGTCAAGAACCACATGACTTCACTCATTGTTGGAATGTAAAATCGAAAGCAATGAAGGAACAAGACAAGCAAACAAAGAAACAAAAACTGATGGACACAGAGAATAGTTTAATGGTTACCAGAGGGCAAGGGGGGAGGGGACAGGTTGAGGAGGAGGGGGGTCAAATATATGGTGAGGGAAAAAGAACAGACTCTGGGTGATGAGCACACAATGGAACACATACATGAGGTATTGTAGAACTATATACTTGAAACCTATATAATTTACTAACCAATGTCACTCTGAGAAATTTATTAAAAAATACCCATAATATAATGGCCTTGGGGAAGCTGGAATGGCTCAGCGGGTTAAGCATTTGCTTTGCAGGCCTGGGGACAGAGGATCATCTCAGCCCTGGCCCGTGTGGACCCATATGCTGAACTGGGGTGTGCTTCCCATACGGGAGGCCCCCAGCCCAGTTCCTGCCCTGTGCAACCCCCACCCACCTGTGTGGAACAAAACCCTGTCTAAAACTGATGATGTACAACTATGGAGACTGCTCTGGGCCCTCCCCCTTCTCTCTGTCTCTGTCAAAAACAATAAAATAAATCGTAAAAAAAAAAAAAAATATATATATATATATATAATGGCCCAAATTACCAAGGCATTTCGGTGTATAGCCAGTGGTATTTGACATGTATTCAGTGATTGTTCCATTTAAAATATGGAAACTGCAAAAATCAGATAATCAGCATCACATGCAAGGAATAATGAATATTTTGATGGATGTAGAATAACCTCTCAGCTGATCCTTACATTTACATTAAAAAGGTGTTTAACCTAATGCAACATACAGACAATGTACTATAGAATTGTACAGTTGGAACCTATGTAATTTTTACTAACCAATGTCACCCCAATAAATTTAACAATAAAAAAAGCAGGTGTTTAACGTGTGATTTTAAGTTATATGGCTTCAGTAAACTTTTGTTTTTTGGTATAATACAGTCATGGGATAATCTTTTTTTTAAGTTTATTTATTTTATTAATTTTTGACATATATATATATATATATATACATATACACACACATATACACACACACACACACACACACACACACACACACAGACAGAGACAGAGACAGAGAGAGAACTGAACTGGGGGAGCTCCCAGTTCAGCATATGGTTCCACACGGACTGGGGCCGGGATTCGATCCTCGGTCCCCAGTGCTACAAAGTGAGCACTTAACCCATTGAGCCATCCCGGCTTCCCCATGGGATAATCTTTAGGGTAAAAGTCTTATTAATTTAGTCAACACTGGGTGGAGTTTGTGTAACTTTAGAGTATCAAACAGGAAGCAGACCGTTGTAGCTTTGAAAATAAGGAAATAAGGACAGTGGTCTCTACTGCGGTGGGCATTAGGAGGGCAGAGGAATGACATGAGAGATTTTGGCGATCGATGGGCACGTGCGTTGCTTCCATCTCTAGGCCACTGTGAATGGTGCTGCTGTGAACATGGGTGTTCATTAACTATTTTAAAAATTGTTTTTGACAGAAAGAGAGAGAGAGAGAGAGAGAGAGAGAGACAGAGACAGAGACAGAGACAGAGAGAAGGGGGAGGGCCCAGAGCAGTCTCTGTAGTTGCATGTCATTAGTTTTCTACATAGTTTTCATTCCACAGGTGGGGGTTCGGCTGCCCAGGGCTCCTACATGGGAAGCACCCCTGGGGCAACAGCCAAACTGGGGGCCTACCTCATAGGAGGCTCATCCTGGTAAGAACCAAACTGGGGGGTACACCCCAGTTCAGCATATGGGTCTGCACGGGCCGGGGCCAGGACTCGATCCTCGGACCCCGGGGCTATAAGTCAAGTCCGAGCCATCCTGGCTTCCCCTCATTAACTATTTTTAAGCAAGCAGATCTTTTTCTTTCCTCTAGGACTTGCATGGTTTGATTTTTTACATTTAGATCTGTGATCTGTTTGAGAATTATTTTAGATGATGTTATGAGGAGTGGATCTAATTTTATCACTTCCTCCAAATCTATCCAGGAGTTTAACACCATGTAGTAAAAGTTCATTGTTTCCCAGTGAGTTCAGAGAGAACTCTGCCATATATGAATATTAAATTGAACCATATATGGAATTTCAGTTTGGTCCCTTTGCTACACACACCAATGGCACACGGTTTTAGAGTGTACTTTATGTCTGGTAGGGACTTGCAGGAGTGCAGAGAGCCACGTCTGGGGAGACATCTGTCCTTCCCTTACTCCCTGAGGCCCTAGGGGAAGGAGAGATGGGGGATGGATGGCTTGGGGGATGGAAGTTGCTCATCCTGCCCCTAGAGTGGCGGGTTCATTTGTCTTGAGGGAAAGACCCATTTCCTGGAGGAGCTCATACTCAGTCTCGGATACATCTGCTGTGTAATGAGTGATGTTTAAGGAGCACATGAGAAATGGTTACTCTCAACGTGGACATTTATTAAGTGACTGGCAACCCTGCTGGAGCTGGCTAGCAAGACAGAAAAGGCTCAGTCCCAGGAGTGGGGTCTCAGCTTGACACCCCGTTGTTTGAAGCGTCTCATTGTTCTATTTATCCAGGGCAGGAAGCTGGAAATCCTGGTGAAGACTGCTGGAGGAGCCCCAATGCTTGTTCCATAGGAGACAATGCCCTGGGCCACATTGTTACACACCAGGGGGCCTCCGGAGTCTCCCTGTGGGTGATGAGAGGAAGGGACACTAAGCCAGGCCTCCCACTCTTGCTGCCCTGAGACCTGGCCCTCAGAGAGACAGGGTGGTGGGCTCCTTCAGTTGCTGTGTGTGTGGGAGATGCGAGGGTAATGGGGTGCAGAAGTCAAGCTTCTGGACCTTACATCCTTGGGCTTGAATCCTGGCTGTGGTTACTGTCTCTAGCTCAAGCCAAGTCAAAATACCTTAACCTGTGAAGGGAAAATGCTGTTTATACAGTACACTCTCTGTTAACTGGAACTCAAGCAACCAGTACTCTCACATAACCAGCAAAAACATCAAAGCAATAATACTGCATTTCTGTAGTATGAGTGCTGGCTAACTGAGAGTCTACTGTATACGCACTGTGTGTGCTGGGTTGCTCCCAGCCCTCCAGAGACGAGAGCAATGGAGACAAGCCCCCTCCGTACTCTGGTCTGGCTCCCAGATGGAGGCCATGGATTTACAGTCTGTTCCTACTGCCCAGTTCTGCCAAGGCCCCTCTGTCTCTGGTAGGGTTGGCACATGCCAGCGGTCTTACCTGGAAGGTGGTCTTCCTCTCCCACTGGTCCCCTACACAAATCTGCCTTTGGCCGTTGTAGGAATCATAGTGACTGCTGCACGCCAGATTTGGCTGCACGCTCAGTTGCACGTCCTGGAGTGTGTCTGTTTCCCTGTTCAGGCTGACCAGGCCCCAGCCAGACACAGTGCACAAGGCCCCAGGAGTCACCCTGGCCTGAGTTTCAGGCAGAGCCACGGGCCTCACGAATTGAGTCCTTTGGGCTCTGCTTTCCAGCTGGCGGGAAGAGAGCAGGTGCTCATAGACTGTTCAGTGCTCCCCCCACACCCCCATGGCCTCCTCACTCTCCTCCTCCTCCCAGGACAAGGTGAGGCCCCCACACTGGGAGCGAGCCAGCTCAGCAGCAGAGGATCGGACAAGTGGTACCTGCAGTAACATGATGTCATTCAGGTTGTCCTCCTCATTATAATCAGGGTGGCGGATGGCTCTGCGCACAGCTATGCGCTGCTGGGTCCTTTCCTGCCTCCTGATGTTGTGGGCCCCCAGGATGACACGCATACGGCTGCAAAAAGTGGTGGCCCAGAGGTAGCATGAGCCATGGGAGCTAAGGCCCACCAGCTCTGTGGGGCAGGTGAACAGCCAGGGCAGCATGACTGTAGGTGACAGACTTGAGGGGACATGAGGGCTCTGGGTCTGAACTCTCTGTGCTCTCTGCTTCTCCAAGCTCTGAGCTGGGGATGGTGGGGAACACAGTGACTTTCAGTTTTCTGTTCCTTAGAAAAAGTTGAGAATGAGCCCATATTTATATTTTGATCCCCAGTATATGCCTTCCATCTCTTTCTTTTGTCCTCATTTGCACGGGCCTGTTCTCTGCCCCGCCAGACCTACCCGATCTACTCACCCCATAACTGCTAGAACCTGCTTTTATAAAAGACAGATGCCCCCATGAACTCTTAGGGGTCTGCTTCACTGGTTGCCCAGAAACACCTTATTTCTCACCTTCCCTGGCAGCGAGCTGATGTCATCACAAAGTCGTCTCGTACCAGGAACCCACCACAAAAACTCAGACCCCTTGGTTTTTGGGTCAGAAGATATGCCATGTAGGGGCGGGAGTGGGGCCTGGCCTCCTGGCCTCCGATGATCTCCCCTGGAAGGAAGAATTCAGCACTTATCTCTGCACTCGCTGAACTCAGCTTGGTGACTCCAGAAAAGGTCGAAGATGGGGAGACTGGAGAGGTGATGCAGGGGAAGGAGTATGTGGTGGTGAGAATTGGGGTCTTCAGGGCACTGAATA
>PVKE010044171.1:0-13132 GCA_004027555.1 Craseonycteris thonglongyai | reverse complement strand
AAAAAAAAAAAATTTAGACTAAGTCATCATTATATAGTTGTAAGCTTTCTGTGATACTGAGTAGTTAAGGTAACTATTTTAGTCTCTCAAATATCCTTTGCTTTGACTTTAGATTTGCTCACAATTATTAGCTTTTTAAACTGTTGTTAATAAAAAGAATAAAATATGTAGAAATAAATTTAACAAAGGATGTGAAGGATCTATTTATACGCTGAAAACTGTAAGACGTTATTAAAAGAAATTGAAGAAGGCACACCAAAAAAATGGAAACCTATTCTGTGTTCATGAATTGGAAGAATCAACAAAGTAAAAATGGCCATGTTAAACAAAGCAATACACAAATTTAATGTAATCCCATCCAAATAAAAAAAAACAAAAACCCATAAGATTTGTATGGAATTACGAAAGACCCCCAAAAAGCTAAATCAATCCTGAAGAAAAAGAACAGGGCATGAGATATCACCCTCCCTGACTTCAGTTTATACTACAAAGCAACAATATTCAAAACAGCATGTGGCAGAAAAAACATACTCACAGAAAAACAGACACAGACCAATGGAATAGAACTACAAACACAGAAATAAACCCCCATATACATACATATATACATACATACATATATACATGGGCCAATAATATCTGACAAAGGAGCCAAAACCATACACTGGAGGGAAAAAAAGCCTCTTCAAAAAATGGTGCTGAGAAAATTAGAAAACTACATGCAAAAGAATGAAACTAGACTGCTGTCATCATAAAATAAAATTAACACATAACGGATCAAAGATCTAAACATAAAGCCTGAAACAATGAATTGGATACTCATAGAAGCATTAATTACTAAATTACCTTGGGTTCATAGAGGATTATATGAATTTAACCACAAAGGCGAGGGAAGTAAAAGTAAAAATAAATGAATGGGACAATATCAAACTAAAAATTGCTACACAGCAAAAGATAAATAAAACAAGCATCACAAAACCACAAAACAAAGAGACAACCAACAGAATGGAAGAAGATATTTGCAAACACCATCTCTGATGAAGGGCTAATACCCAAAATATATAACTAATTCATACAATTCAACAACAAAAAAAGCAAACAATCCAATTTAAAAATAGACAGGAGGTTTGACTAGACACTTCTCCCAAGAAGACAAACCGTTAACAGATATATGAAAAAATGTTCAACCTCATTACCTATTAGGGCTATGAAAATCAAAACCACAAGATATCACCTCACATCTGTTAGAATGGCTATTATCAACAAAACAAGTAAAATGTATTGGAGAGGTTGTGGAGAAAAAGGAATCATCATACACTGCTGGTAGGAATGTAAGTTGATATGTCCACTATAGAAAACAGTGTAGAGGTTCCTCCTTAAAAGGTACCCAAAAAGAAAAAGTTAAAATTTCTTTGACAACCAATTCTGGACTTAATGTTATTATAAGTTTTTTTTTGTATCTAAACTACTTTCATCCTTCTACAATTTAAGATGCTTTCTTCTTTTAACCTCAGTGAAGATAAAAAATAGCTAGTTATGATTCATACTAGAGGAAAAATTTACATATCATAATCCTCCTCTTAGAGATTGTATAAATATCAAGATGTTAAAGTGTATAAACATAGTTACACAAATTGATATTTTAAATTATATTATAAGAAAAAAAATAGGTCCATTACCCACCCAGTTCATAAATTATCTTTGGAAAATCAGCCTGATTTTTGCACCTGTTAAATGAGCAGCTGTTTATGGAAAACCACCGAGACCTGTTTCGTTTAACCTTTCAAGAAACAGCAGGTTTCATCAGTATCTATCATAGAAGGAAAAACTACCCTGTAGATATATTACAGCTCTAATTAATAATTTCAGGATGATCTCTTTTTGATGCAAATCAATTCTATCATTTACACATAGTTTGTTTTTATTACTTTCCAAAATTGGATCGAGAGCTAAAATAATCCTAATACATAAATTCTTTTTTCCAGTTAAGATGTGTTTTTACTACCATGTAATTTTTTACATTAAATTCTACAATTTTTCTGCAAATGTTCAAAATTTTCTATACTTATATAAAATTTTACTTGAAAAGATTTCAAATAAGATTTCAGTGACTCAATTTGTGATTTTTTAGTTCTTTTGTGTTTGCTTTAAGGTATACAGTAGCACAGAGCTTAGCACCTAGACAACATAATTTATATTTAAAATCTTAAGCAAATTTTTTATGTAAGTATCCAAATATTCTTAGATAAGAAAATGTGGAGCATATTTGTAATCAAACTGACCTTCTCAATAAGCTTAAATGATTGGCTAATGGACTTTCTTTCCCATTAGATTTACTGCCTTCAGG
This sequence comes from Craseonycteris thonglongyai, assembly GCA_004027555.1. Lineage (NCBI taxonomy): Eukaryota > Metazoa > Chordata > Mammalia > Chiroptera > Craseonycteridae > Craseonycteris > Craseonycteris thonglongyai. Next base: position 10,785 of record PVKE010044171.1, on the reverse strand, counting down.
CAGAACCCAAGATTTATTAATCTTGGTATTGGTTTTTGCAGAAAATCAGGTCCCCCAAAATTGTTGAATTTTTAAAAGTTGAATCAATTAAAAATTTTAGTATTATTTTAGTCATTTATCCTTGATACTGAGGCCACTTATGTTTACTATTTTTCACAATGAGTGTTCATATTTAATGAGTAATAAAACTATACCATATGTAATATAACTATATACAACTAAACACAAATATCTAAATGTTGTATATACTGAAATATTAGCTTTCTATACGAGTAATCAAGAACATCAAGATACCAAGAATAGATAGATACCAGATATATTTTTATTGTGGTGAATATCTAACTTTCTCTGGGTTCCATTCTTCCACCTGAGAAGCAGCTAGAACTTATTGCTTAGGCTTTCCTAGTGGGAGACTTGCCAGTATTTACTTTTTGACAGTCTCCAAGCAGCTAGCTAAACAGTGGATAAGAAAACTCATGTAATTTTGACATCAGATTTAATAACCAACCAGGGTATACTCTGGAAACTAACATGGAGAGGAGATGGCTTACTATTTCTTTCTTTCTATTCTCTTTTTCTTTCTTTCTTTTTTTTTTTTTTTTTTTTTTTTTTTTTTTTTTTTTTTTTTTTTTTTTTTTTTGTCTTTTCTTTTTTTTTTATTGGAGTGACATTGGTTAATAAAATTATATAGGTTTCAAGTGTATAATTCTATAATAGATCATTTGTATATTTGCATTGTGTTCACCACCCTAAGTTCCTTCCATTACTCTTTACCCTCTTCTACCTCCCCTTACTCCTGCCTTACCCTCTAGTAACTACATACTATACTGTTGTCTGTTTCTACGAGATTTTGTTTGTTGTTTTCAGTTTCATATTCCACATGAGTTAAATTGAATGGTCTTTGACTTCTTCTACCTGAACTACTTCATTCTATGACAGAGTATATACACAGTTTTTGGGACCAGTGATTTAAGCAATTACTTAAATTCAGAATGGTTCTAAATGAATTATCCTAGAACTCCATATAAATATTCCCAAGTGATATACTAACCATAAGCCATCATTCAGAACCTGTGCAAAAGTGATATTGGATTCCTAACTAAATACAATAAGGTACAATATTACAAAATATTTCACTCTACTCTCAACTTCACTGAAAAACTCCCTGTATTTATGTTTTGTTTCATTCTTAAATGCAATCTAAAGTATTCTGATAAATCTCTTAGTAAAAAGCAATGTTAAAGTAAATGATCACTTTACATTTCCCATCTGATCTATTGTGCCTTTAACAAAATATATTCTCCCATACCTTTCCACCTCATGTACTGTTTTATATACCCTGGGGTAACTCCTTAAATACTCTGAGATTCACATCTGGATGCTGGAGGTCAAATTAGGTAGTTTTTGAGTGGAAAGTAGTTTCCTTATATTCATATGTAGTTTACATTATTTTATTAAACATTTGATATGTGCAATGAAAACGTTTCAATATATTCAGTGCCTTGAGGTTATGCTTCCACAGAACAATTTAAATATACTGCATAAGATTATAGATCCATGTTTTCTAGATCCTTTTTGCAAGGCTCAGAGCTATTATTTGACTTAATAAAATAGAAACTATGGATTTGTCTACACAGTTATTTAGCAATTTTAAGTGCCTCCTACATATTATGTATTGATACTACTTTAAAATATATACTTAATAGTCTAGCACACATCCCAGATGTACTTAGCTGTTAAAGAGAAATAAAAATAAAAAGAGAGAGTTAGAGATAAAGAGATAGAAATAGATGTAGTGGACAAGAGGCAGTAGGAGAAGAAATGTGAGAGAGGAAAAATAATCATCCACAAAGGTCAGTTATAAGTGGCACAAGCTTTGCTAATATAATCAATGATATAGATCCTAAGAAAAGCAATTCAGATTCTCCTGCAATTTTTTTCTTGGGTTCATAAAACGATAAAATATTTTCTTTAATACTCCAAAATACATTCTTCTGAATCCTTTCTTTGATGGTGCTAGTTCTTTGTGACTGTTTCTTGCATCCCCTGACTCTTCCAAACTATTTTTGTTAACAGAAGGAGTGGGGAGAGAATAAAGCACCTCTATCAATTGCTGGCACAACTAATATTTCAAAATAAATCATCACCAGAAAATCTTGGGGCACAAAGATTTATGGGATGTTGTCTAAACCTTCACTAGAAGATGGTTTTCTAGTCACTGAAAGAAGGACAGATCAGACGCAGTTCCCAGTCTTTCTTAAAAGAAAGGGTACACCTTTTATTCTTTAAGACACCTAATAGCTGCTTTTCAGCTAATGCACAGCTGGACCTGTGGGCAAGCCTTTTCTGGGTCACTTTCTGATTCAACAAAACCTTCATTTCTCCTATAATAATAAAGTAATTTACCTTGCCCTTGGGAAAACCTTGCCTACAAAATGGCCTACAGCAGGAAAGAGTTACCTGTATGAGGTAAATGCACTACTAAAGAACACTAAGATATTTGTAAGATTTTTGCTTTAGGTCACTAATTGCTGGTTATGTCATTTGAAGAGCTACTGAATTCCATACTGGAGTACAGTTTTATTATAACATAAAAAATTTCCAAATCCATTTGAGTAAAATAATTTCTTATCTTTAGAACATGAACCGAAAGAGTTTATATTCTCTGGAACATAGATAATACACTAAGGATTCCTCATATACAACTAAAAATGTACTTTATCATATGCCAGAGACCCAAAAACTTTGGGGATAAGAGTACAAATTAATTTATAAATCTATATAATTACTAATACCTGCAAAACTAATTTCAAAACCATACTAAAACTTACTTATTTCATTGAAGTGCTGTTCGGCATAATATATGCAATGAGGCATTATAAGGGGTTATTATATGACATTATATCTTATAAATACTCAAGTTAAATTTTTTGAAGAAAACTAAAGGATATAAAGAATATGAATATGCTGTTCCCACATGCAACTTCTTTTAAGAATTCAATTCTTGACTTTTAAGAATTCACTTCCTAAAGTTACACAAAAATTAACGGTCAACCTTGGAAAGACTTTTTATTTGTCCTCTTCAAAGACTTACTCCATCACTCACAATGTCCAATGCTGACAGGTAGGATATTAAGGCTATCTAAAAATGGAGCCCAAGGCTTTCATTGGTTTCTCAAGCCAAATTTAAGATATGTATATGCTGGGAAAAGTGATCTTTGCAACACATAAAGATTATTATCACATTTATACCTTTCCATGAAAGAAAGAATAAAGGAACATGAGAGTAAATACAGTTAATACAAGAGTTACTTACATTTTAAAGGCATTTGGTGACTGAGACACTATGGACCTGAGAACATGTGGCTTGAACTTATGAATGCATTCAGCAGCAGAAGACAACAGTAAACCACTGATGCAACTTCTTTTCTTATTCTTTATTTTTTTGTTGTTTGTTTTACTTTGAAAACACTGCGATGAGACAGTCCAAAATAAATATGAAATAGTGCTGAAAGATGAGACTACAAGGTCAGAAAGCACTCATTTACTGGGAAAGAGCAAAGAACAAGTACAAACAACGTTGTTGCTAATGATGAAAGTGAAACAAAGCAGAAAAAAATCTAGCAGCTGGTGTGCACAAAGGTGGAAAACAGTACAATGCTGGACAACAAGTATAATCAAACCTGGAATATAAGAAGTATGAACCAAAGTAAACTGGAAATTATAAAGCTAGAAATGGAATGTCTAAACACTGTAGGACTTGGGTGTTAAAAAAACTAGGATGGACTGAAATGGGACACTTTCAAGGCAGGTAATTTCAAAGTATTCTACTCTCGAAATGACAAACTCAGAAGAAATGGAGTGGCTTTAATACTGAGGCAACACATAATACAGTCAGTTAGGAGCTACAGTGCAAGATCTGACTGAAAGATATCAATCTGAATTCTAGAAAAATCTATTAACATAACTATCATTCAACTCCATGCTCCAATTACAGAGGCTGAAAATGAAATGGAATCCTTTTATAAAATTATCCAAGAAGAAATTGATCACGTACCAAAACAATAAATGCTGATAAATATAGGTGATGGGCCAAAAAGTAGAAAATAAAGTACAATCAAATGATGTTGGAAAATTTGGACTAGGGGTCAAAAATGAAGCAGGAAATCAGCTCGAGGATTTCTGTGAAGCCAACAACTTGATCCACCACAAACATGTGTTTCAGGCAACTGAGCATATGACTGTACATATATGGTCATCGCCAAATGGGCAACAGAGAATCATCCAGACTATGTAAGTGTACGCATGAGATATAGAAGCTGTATTCTCTCTGCTAAAATAAGAGCAGGAGCAGATTGTGGTACTGACCACATACTGTTAATATCAAATATTAGAATAAAGCAGAAGAAGAACAATAAAAGAATCTGAGTGTCAAAATAAAATGTAAATAGCAGTCCTGATGGATTTAAAAGCCCCATAAAAAACAGCTATGCACTGTTAAACTTATTTGACTAGGAACCAAAAGAACTGTGTCTGAAACTAGAAATATCAGGAAAGAATGTGAAAAGACAATGTGGAAGTAAAAAAAAAAAAGAGATGGATGACAAAAGAAACACCAAAAACTGCGAAAGAGAGACAAGAGGCAAAAGTTAAAGGTGACAAAAGCAGGGTTAGAAACCTCAGGCAGCTTTTCAATGACTACCACATCTAAGGAGAACTAATACAATAGTCAATATAAGCAGACAGACAAGAACAAAAAAGGAAAAAATAGGATCTCTCTACCAGAAAACACAAGAAATAAAGGGAAATTCAAACCTTGACTATGAATGCTAAACAACCAATAAGAAAACACATTACCTGACCAGGGGAAAATAAAGGGAAGGTGGAAATATTAAACTGAAAACCTGAAGAGACAAAAGGATAACAGATATGAGTACATTTGAAGAAGAATCCTGTGAGGAAGACCTGTAACTCTAGAAAGTAAAGTGAAAGTTGCCCTAAAAGTATTGGGAAGAAATAAATCACCAGGGGTAAATGGTATACCGATAGAATTATTTCAAGCCACAGAGACAGAATCTGTCAAAACCCTAATAGGAATATGTCAATAAGTATGGGAAATAAAACAACTGGCTACAGATAGGAAATGTTCAATATATGTCCCAATCTTCAAAAAAGGGGATGTCAAGAATGCAATAACTATTTGACCATTGCTCTGATTTCCCACACAAGGGAAGTTATGCTCAATGTGATAAAGCAAAGATTTCTACCTTATATTTAGAAAAGGGAGAGGCACTCGAGATCTAATTCTAAATATCTGGTGGATACTGGAGTCTCCAAAGAAATTGAGAAAAACAGTAGTCTGTTTTACAGATTATAGTAAAAACTTTGACTGACTGAATGGATCATGAAAAGCTACAGGTTGCTCTAAAAGAAGTGGGCTTGTCTCAGCACTTAAATTTTCCTGTATTGTGGACATGAAGTCACTGTCAGGACAGGATAATGGTTTCTTACAGGCAGAGATGTCAGAGGAGGTGGTATTTTATCTCTTTATTTGTTTAATCTGTATGCAAAACATCATTAAAAAACCGGGCTTAGACTCAGAGGAAGAAGGAGTAAAAATTGATTGAAAAAATATCAATAATTTATGATATGCTGATGTCACCATCTTAATGGCAGAAAGTTGCAAAGATGTGAAAAAATTTAATGAATATTGAAGAAGAAAGTGCCAAAGCAGGACTGTATATAAACATAAAAAAGACAAAAATCATGACTACAGAAGAAATACACAGCTTTACCATAAACAATGAAGACATTGAAATTATCAAAGATTTTGTGTACCTTGGTTCAGCCATAATTCAAATAGAGAATTAGCCAGGAAAGCAAAAGAAGACTAAGACTTGGAAGGCAGTAATGAAGGATTAGGAAAGATCACCAACAGCAAAGATGTGTCATTAGAGACAAAGATTAAGGTCATCACACCCTAATATTCCCAATTACAATGTACACTGTGAAAGATGGACAGTGAAGAAAGGTGATGGGGTAGAAAATGATTCATTTAAAATAAGGTACTGGAGGAGAGCACTACAGATGCCGTATTTTCCGGCGTATAAGACGACCGGGCGTATAAGACGACCCCCTAATTTTACAGTTAAAACATAGGTTTAGGCCTATATTCACTGTGTAAGACTACCCCCCACTTCCGAGGCTGGAGTCTTATACAGCGAATATAGGCCTAAACCTATGTTTTAACTGTAAAATTAGGGGGTCGTCTTATACGCCCGGTCGTCTTATACACCGGAAAATACGGTACTCTGGACCACCAGGAATACTAACAAGTAGGTCCTAGAGCAAATTAAGCCTGAAACATTGCTAAAGGCAAAAGTGACAAAACTAAAGCTGTTCTACTTCAGGCACATCATGAGAAGTCAAGTTCTTTTGAAAAGATAATAATGCTGGCAAATACAGAAGGCAGCAAGAAAAGAGATAAACCAAATATAAGATGTATCGACCCATAAATAAAAAAGAAGAAGCCAGTCATGAGTCCAAAGGAAATGAGCAGGACCATAGAGAACAGGACATTGTGTACATCTCCCATTCAGAGGGTCATACACATAAATGTAAGAAATATATTAAAGTAATTACTATGTATTTAAAGGGGAAAACAATTCAAAGTTGTATTTTCCCCTTATATTTGTAAACAATCAGGTTATTAGTATTTCCAATAATCTGATTTTGCCCAAAACGTTTAATACCTATTTACTTTCTTCTAAGTTTACTTAAAAATATGTTCCTTATATGAAGCTTTCATTAATTCACACACAGATGTAGAGGTAGGTACTACCTCTCTCTTGTTTATATTTTTTGCACCAACAGCCTATGTATAATTACCATATTTTCCGGTGTATAAGACAACCGGGCATATAAGACGACCCCCTAATTTTACAGTTAAAACATAGGTTTAGACCTATATCCGCTGTATAAGACTACAGCCTCGGAAGTGGGGGGTAGTCTTGTACAATGAATATAGGCCTAAACCTATGTTTTAACTGTAAAATTAGGGGGTCGTCTTCTATGCCCGGTCGTCTTATACGCCGGAAAATACGGAATGTGTTGAGAAAACCTATCTATTACTTCACCACCTAGAAAGTCAGTTTTCTCCTATTTATGGACATATTGGCAGCCTAATTTAGAGTAAGTAACTGCTAAAAATTCTGCTATGAAATAAATTATGTCATGCTTATCATAGATATCAACCTTGTAGTCACTCTACTAAAACTATGAGATCTACCTGTCGATGAGTGAAGGCACTCAGTCGAGCAATCCACAACTGGAGAGGATTAGCTTACAACTGCTGCCACTATCAGCAAAACAGCAAGGAGCAGACAGTTCATTTTAGAGAAACTTAATGGAGTGTATGGCTCTAGCTGTTTAATACAAGCACTGTCAAGGCATCTAAGCAAAAAGTCTCAGCTGTCACCACTGACAAACTGAGTAGAATTATTTGTCACAGTAGACTAGATAAGGCAACATTAGAATGGCACATGGTGCTGCTACCATACGTCTCCATATTGTAGCCAGAAACTTATGCTTATGACTGCCACAAACACATAACAATGGCATATCCTCAAAAGACTATTTATCACATAATGGATATGAGAGTTTAACATTCCACCTTTAGCCTTGCAAATGTGACAGCAGCACATGAAGCTTGATAATATGTTCATAAATATACACATTTCTTAACAATATATATATTTATTTTATATTTATATAGAGAAATTATATACATCTATATAGGTATTCACACACACATAATCTAGCAACATCTATGAGTCAACTCCTCATTTTTTTGTGATCTAAATCTAAGAGCCCTTATTTTTACTAGTTTGAACATATCCACAGGTTACTACTAAAGACCTGATAAACACTAAAAATTATTTATCATGAACAAATTATGCATTCTCATTATTCTTTTTATCAGGACACTGAGAGTATCCATGGGGAGACTCCCTCCAAAAAAATGGAACTTATTTATTAAAAATGTATGTATGTATTCTTACATGTTTAAACTTCAATCATGTTCAAACTACTCTCCATTTGATGCAATAAACCTATCAAAATGCTTTCTCCATTGCTCAAACCACTTTTTTAACTCATCCATTTTGATGCCTTTTAGTGCTCCTACCATTTTGGTTTGTTTTACCTCTTCCACATCAGCAAAACATTCCCCTTTGGAGACATTTTTTTCATGTAGGAATACAAAAAAAGTCACTCGGGGTGAGATTGGGTGAATAGGGAGGGTAGGGCCTGGGGGTCCTGCCATTTTTAATAAAAAACTACAGAACACTCAGTGTGGTGTAGGCAGGTGCATTGTCATGCTACACATTACTTGTGTGAATCACCCATTATGAAATGTGCAAACACATTGGAAGAGTCTCCAAAAAGAATTCAATGAAGCTGAACACAGCCTCTCACAACAACTCCAGTGGGTGTACTGATGCAGGTGGGTTCCTAGAACACTCACCTCACAGGGAAAACCTGTACTACAGGGGTCCACCCTCCAGAAGATAATTCTGGTTTTTTTGGGGGTCCTCTCTCATATATCTTTGCCTAACTGAAAAAAAAATACATCAAAATGTCTCTTGAGAGAACTATTAAGTTTTAGATACCAAAAAATAACAATATTTCTGGCTGAGTAGAAATTCACCACTTTCACTTAATCTTAAAAATATGTTCTGTGTATATAATTTAGCACAGCCCTAATTAAACAACAGTTTCCACTGAAATGTGGTTTTAGAGAAAATGACAATAAAAGCCTCTAACTACTTAAAAATCGATGCAAAGAGTAAAAACAAATTATGCACTGAAATTTAGTTTCACTAAATCAAAGTATATGAGCAGATCTTTCAAAAATGGGGACTTGTAATTAATTTCCATTTAAATATCCTACTAATTTCCATTTAGTTTATTAGGATTTTTAATTTGAATAATGTTTACAAATGGCCACTCATAAAATTACATAAGTGACTTTTAGGGGATAAAGTACAGACCATTATTTTTCACTTTTAGTCATTTATTCACTCATTCAATATATTTACTGAAAGCTAAGTGCTAAATATTTAGCTATGGAGATTAATTTGAGAAATAAAGAGAGTGAGACACGGATCATTTCCTCAAAGAGCTTATAATATGGGCATGGGTCATACACTTAAATAACTATAATATAGAAGAGAAAGTGACTAGAGTGCCATGAGAGGAAAACTTAAATTGTTAAAGCAGCTCTATGCCAGGGGAGATCAACTCTGTCCAGAAAACGAGTAGTGGTTGTAAAGGGGATTCCCAACTGCAGCATTCAATGATTATGAGTCCTAAAGTTAAAGTGAGTGAGTGGATAGTTCATATTACAAAAGCAGGACACACTAACTGTAATAACATTTATGATCCCAAATACCTCCTCTCCCAATGAATCTCCTGCATCCTGTTTATTTAGAACCAGTAAAAATAATACTACAAAGAGTTTTAAGAAAGGAAAAGATCAGATGTGCATTTTAAATGGCTCACTCTGCTGCAGTGTGGAGATGGAAACGAGAGAGAAATGTTGCATACAGAAGGCTCACTAGAAGGTGCAGAGGAAAGCGTTAACAAAACAGACCTGAGACTACTATCCTTACAAGGGCATGCTTTTAAGGTCGGCCCTTAGCTGGCATCTACAAACTTCAATTTCAGGAGAGTCCCAGCATTCCCTAATAAGAATAGCTAAATGTGCCTAAAATGTTTGTAGGAACAGTAAAGTTCATACTGAATACCAGATTTCTTTCTGAGAGACTAGAATCTTGGCATGTTAGGCAAAATGTATCCATGTGGTCAATCTCCAACAAAACCTCTGGGCAATGAATCTCCAATGAGCTTCCCTAGTAGTGAACATTCCACCCCTGTTGTTACAATTCATGTTAGAGGACTTAAGCGTGTCCTGTGTGACTCTATTGGGAGAGGACTCTTGGAACCTTATGCCCGGTTTCCCCCAGACTTGTAGCCCATGTGCCTTTTGTCTTTATGGTTTCAGTTTGGTGATGAATACCACTATATGCTGATTCTATGAATCTGCCTAGAAAAACATTAGACTCCCAGATAACCTTGTAAACCCTAAAACAGAAGGTTTCATCTTCTCAGAGACGAAGAAGGTCTGAATTGGTGCAATCATAAACGGGATGAGAGGTGAATAAAAGTAAGTGGCTTGGACCTTGAAACCATCTTATTAAACAAAATAAGTCAGACTGAAATAATCAAGAAACATATTACCTCACTTACAGGTGGAGTATAAAACTGAAAGTAACAAAGAAACAAAAATTAACGGACACAGTCAATAGTTTAGTGGTTACCTGAGAGTAAAGGGGAAGGTAGGTGGGAAAGTAGTCAGGGTAGGGGAGGAGAGAGGGCACATCAAACATATGATGATGGAAAGACAGCTGACTCTGGGTGGTGAGCACATAATGCAATGCATACACAATGTAATATAGAATTGTACTCCTGGAAGCTATGTAATTTTTGCCAACCTCACTCTAGTAAATTTAACAATTAAAATTTTTTTCTTGGGGAAAGCCGGGACGGCTCAGCGGGTTGAGCGCTCGCTTTGAGGCCATGAGGACCGAGGATCGAATCCCGGCTCCGGCCCAGGCAGGACCCACGTGCTGAACTGGGGAGTTCCCACAGTTCGGTTCTCTAACTGTCTCTGTCTCTGTCTCTCTCTCTATCTGTCAAAAAGTAAAATAGAAATAAATATGTACT
>PVKE010044170.1:0-13108 GCA_004027555.1 Craseonycteris thonglongyai | reverse complement strand
AAAAAAAAAAATCACCAGAAAGTGCTGATCATTTGAGAAAGAGGTGATTGAAACAAAATATTTAAGCAACTTTTCACATGGATAATTCAAACAAAAAAAATGTTTTATCCAATATTTAGGTCAATGCTTCTCAAAATGTAATGAGTATATGAATTAATTACCCAATGTTCTGGTTTAACTGGACATTCTGCTTCCATAGATGAGTTGGGAGAGGGAGAATGCTGAGATTCTATGTAACAAACATGTCAGTGAACCTCATTTTGAGAGACAGGACCCAAATGACTGAGGCAAAATGGGTTATACTTAAATAATCTAGATCATGGCTATCCAATTACAATAGTCAACAGCCAATATAAACTTTGAGTACTTGAAATGTGACTAACTCAAATTGAACTTAGCTATTAATAAATAGTGCTATAATTATAAAATACACACTGAATTTTAATGACTTATTAAGGAAAAAGTATATAAAATGTCATTTTTTAAAGTTTGATTATGTGTTAAAATAATATTTTGGTCATATTGGGTTACCTAAAACATATTATTAAAATAAATCTCACTTTCAAAAAAAAAAAAAAAAAATAAAAAATAAATAAATAACTGGCAAAAGTAAGTATGATAAGCTTTACCAGCACTTTGTTTTTGGAATAACAAATGAGAAGCATGTTGAAGATTTAACAAAATACTTTAAGGTGGCTCTCCTTTGTTCAGAAAGTTTCTATTTCTTGTACATACAAATGGTATCAGGCTGTAGATATTTGAAGGAATATGTTAACTTAGCTTATTTTTAAAATAATTTAAACTATTTAATGCTATCATTTATCCTTATCAACACAATGCTGTTTCCTTTGCTGACTAAAGATTTACAAGATTCTCAGCCCTTCTGTCTTCGTTAGGCAATGTGTTTATCAACACTGCTATGCATGCCAATGTACACACTTGATTAATATGATGGCCTTTGAGTAAGAATACCCTTTACTTTTTTCTGTAATAATGCCATGGCCTAATAAGCTAGAGGCATTTTAGCTTTCTGAAATTATGCTAATTTGACATAATTTTTCGGAAAACAGTATTTAAGAAAGCAAGTTGTTCTGTCATTCATTTCCCTATAAACCTAGTGATAGAAATATGCTGTGTGCATAATATTCATTTATCCGTATAAATGCAGCTGTGATAGATTATATTTTCCTAAAAATGGCTACTGCATATTTCCCATCCATCATCCTTCTAGAGCCTTTATTTTAATGAGCCCTTTCATAAGTCTAGATAGACTTTATGAAGGATTTGACCAGTAGAGTCTGGTGAAGCAATGCTACATGGCTTCGAAGGCTAGTTCACAACAAGGTCTTGTGATCTGCCTTGATATCTTGGGACACTTGCCCTGAGAACCTGCTCATCATGCTGTGAGAAAGCTCAAGTTAGTCCACATGGAAAGGCCATGCATCAGATACTCCTGTGGACTGTCTGGTTAAAGTTCCAGCCAATAGTGTCCATTACAAGACATGGATGTGGAGAAACTACTGTTTTTTTCCTACTGGCTTTCAAGTCAGCCAGCCCTGAATCTTCCCAGACATTTTGGAGCAGAGAAAAACCATCACCATGATGCTTCCTGGATTCCCAACACACAGGAACCGTGAGCATAGTAAAAATGTTGTTTCATACCACTAAGCATAGAATGATTTATTTTTCAGAAATAAATAGAGCAGCATCCTAAATAAAGTGTAAAGTTTTATCAGAAAAGTGGGAGAAGGTATTATATATAAAACACATATGGCAGAACCATGAGGAATTACACAGATCATGGGAGTTAGCAGATTGTACAAGCCCGGAGGCAGAGGAATTCCCATCTTGCTGTAAAAGTCTTAAGGTATTTCTCTTTGGAGGCCAGGGTTTTGTCCCTTTTGTTAGTATACTTTTGAGTCCGCATTTAAATGTCAGGCCTCAGCTGCCTCATATGCTGAACTTGACAACATATCTTGGCTCATGCTGTCCTCAACTGGAAAACACTAAACTGTGAGTTTAGACAAGAAAGTGAGGCTGGGTCATACTGCATGGGGTCAGGGATACAGCATGTTATGGTCTCTAGATGACCTCCTATTATCCCTGGAGCTCTGTAGTGTGATAAGCTAATAAAAATATTATAGCCAGTGAAGACTATGCTATTATAGATAGTGATGACTCTACATTTATCTGTCTTATAACCTTTACAAATAAATATAATGTATGGGTAAGTTTCTTAAATTATGTGTGTTCACATGCATGCATGCACATGTACAAATGCATACTCCTGTTTATGCCACATAAATTCAGCTCCCATGAGAATTATCTATGAACATAAAAGGCAGATAGAGAAAAGAATACAAGAGGTGTCATGGGCCCACAGACTTTCTCTCTGTTCTTTGTTTCTGTGGGGCTGCCCCCTTTGGAAGTCTCAGTGTTCTTGCTACCCTTTTCTCCATTTAAGAAACAAATACAATCTCTAGAAGGGCAGTGCCTTTCCAGCTGGGAACTAGTAAGAACAGAACTTTGTTCTTTGTTGCTTCCCACAGCTTCTGGACAATTACTTTTATTTTTAAAGATTTATTTTTATTGTTTTTTGACAGAGAGAGAGACAGACAGAGAGATACAGAGAGAAGTGGGAGGACCCAGAGCAGTCTCCATAGTTGACAGCATTAGTTTTCCATATAGTTTCACTCCACAGGTGGACGCAGGTCTGTGCAGGGCAGGAACTGGGCCAGGAGCCTCCCATGTAGGCCCCGGCAAGAACTGAACTGGAGGCACACCCAAGTTCAGCACATGGGTCCACGTGGGCCAGGGCCGGGATTATGATCCTCGGTCTCTGGGGCTGCAAAGTGAGCGCTTAGCGCGCTGAGCCATCCTAGCTTCCCCCCAATTAACTTTGTTGAGTCTCACTTTTGGGTCTGGTATATACAAGCCAATCTCTTTCTTGTTTCTCTTATCACATCCTAACTGCTGAGGAACAAGAGGAGATGTGATTAATGCTGTACAGTCACTCCAGTACTCTTAACAGCAACATTTAAAGAACAGACTTAACTGTGACAAGTGACAGCTGAGCCTCTTAGCAGGAGGCCCAGGAAGGTCTGGTGCCCTGCAGGGAGCTTGCATGAACATAGTGCCCCACCTGAGTCCACATCTTTCCTACCCACCTGGTTACAATCCTTGGGACCCAATGACGTTCAAGTTTAGCTCAGGGTTCTGATAAGTCAGATGTCTAAGGTTAATGGTGACATTTTTCCTTTTCTAGCATTCAAACAAGGTGGTAGGTTGTATGCTTTAAATATATACATTTTTGTCAATTATACTTTGATAAAGATTGAGAAAAAACATGATAAATCCAAGACCACAGCCTTTTTCTAGATCACGCATGTCCAACCTGCAGTCCAGGACGGCTTTGAATATAGCCCAACACAAATTCTTGAAACATTATGAGATTTTTTTTTTTGAGACTCTTTTTTGCTTGTTTGTTTTAATTCATCAGGTATCTTTAGTATTGGTATATTTTATGTGTGACCTGAGACAATTCTTCCAATGTGGCCCAGGGAAGCCAAAATATTGGACACCCCTGCTTTAGACCCTTTTGGAATTTGTAAATTACCAAAATCTTCAAACAAAACCTCCCACCTGGGGTGTGAAATGCAACTCCCAGTATCCCTAAGATCTGATTCTTCTTAGTGCCTGAGCTTTTGCAGAGGCCAAAACTGGAGGAAGTGGGTAGACTTGTTTCCTTACATATCATTTGATTATTTTCTTCATTTGAGGAAATACTAATTCTGAAAGATACCCTGGTCATTTGGCTATAGGGGACTGATAGCTGGAACACAAAGAAACAAAACAAAAAGCAAAGCTGTAGGAAAAGAAGTAAGGGGAAACAATAAGTGACTCTTCCAGAAAGAAGAAAAGGTCACTGCAGCTACTTTCAATGTATGAAATATTCCATTAGCTTTATTATGTGGAGGACATTAGCATTATGCACTGCGGGAAGAAACATTTTAATACAGAACATTTTCTTTTCCAGCTTTAAAAGGCAAGTCTAAAACATAAAGGTAATGAAGCTGCTGTTGGGATGATGTCTTTTTCTCCTTGGGGGCTTTGCGGGTTGGCAGAGGAACGGACTAGTAGCACTATAATTTCCCGTGTCAGAAATGACCCTGGCAAGAGGAGAGACAGGCTGAGCCCTCAGTACCAGCCAGAGCTGGTGCTCTGACCAGCAGAGATGCTGTAGAACACTCTTCATGGACTCCACTCACCACCCCCCTGCCCCCCCCCCCCCCAGGCAGGGGAGTGGGAGCCACAGTGAGCCCACCCTATGAAGAAGGCAGAATGAACCCAGTGGCTTTTTCATTGGAAGGCCTGGGGACTCCAATTCCCTCCTGTTTCCCTAAGGTAAATGAGTCTTGCCTAGGGCTGTGGGCCTTTCTGGGGAAGAACGCAATTATTACAAAGGCGAGTCCTGTGAACACGGAGCACTATTTCTAAGCTCGTTAAATATTATATCTCCCAGATGCCTGTGCTGCTCTGCTTCCCAAGAACATGAACATGACTGTGATGAGTCCACACAAGTTCCTTAGAGAACTCAAAACAGTTGTTTGTCCTTGTTTGTTCTCCAGGTCAACAGGGACTAGGGTAAAAAGAGGTGCCCCTCAAAATGGCAGGGTGCTGGTGTGAGGGCCCAGCCATGCCATCATCTGTGGAGATGCAGTGAGGTGTCTGGAGGCCGTAGGCCAAAATTCTCCTGCACTCCAGGAAGGCGCACCCGTGAGAGTCCTGAGTTCACCCAGTCGAAGGAAGCTTGGGGTTGGGGGTAGGACAGTTGAATCAGTGATGACCGGAGTCAGTGGACCAAAGGGAAGTGGGCATGTGGATGCCAGCAGAGGTTTGGTTCAGTGAGGGGCATTGGGAGATGAGAGAGAGGGAGATGGAGATGGGTGTTATGGAACAGGGCTCTTCTGGCTTCTACTTAGATTCCCACAAGCGTGGGGCTTACGTCCTGTTCTCTGCTGTGACCCTGACACCCGGCATAATGCTTGGCATATAGCCCAGTGAAGAGTTCTGAAGTGCACGGTGACAGAAAAAGCAGACCATACTTCAGGATAGGAGCCTGGTTCAGGAAGGACAGGAGGGGCTGCAGAGAGGCACTGCGAGAAGGCGAAACCTGGGCTCCCAGTACCTGGCTGAGTCCCTCACTAGGGACTTCAGGTAGGTCATCATGCAGCACGGTGGACTCTCAGAGTTCCAACTTTTGAGACATTTCAGATAGGTGTTAGGACATCAGGAACTCTGAAGGAACATTGCAGAGGAGGGTGGGCTTTTTATTAAGATGGACCAAAGCTGTGTGGGCTAATTTTCATGCACGTTAAAATATTAGCAAGGAGGTTGCCTGTGCACTTAAGTTACTGATATCTTTAAGAATTTGATAAACATACAAATTGTTTGTTAATTTCAGCTATTAGCTTTCATTTCTTAAATTAAGCCACCAAAAAACAAACAAAGAAACAAAAGCAACTCCTTTGAAATATAAACTAGTTAACTGCAATCATGCTGCATTAAAAATCTTTGCCCATTCATATTTTTTAGGACTTTTCCCCACATGGTCCAGATCTAAGATATTGTGTTGTTCTGCTCATTTCTTTCTTCAATATGCCCATGCTGAAAGGGAGGGCTCACGTCTTTGGTTACTTCAATTTATGCATCATAAATATTCTAAATATATGTTGAGCCTTTAAACAGGCAAAGCAGAAACTATCCTTGACAACAATTTGTCAATTAGTACTTTAATCACATTTATGTCATATTTATACCCTGACAACCTCCAAGAAGAATCTGAACAGAAGATTGGCTCATTTTGCACACGTAAGAGGCCCTTTCTCATTGAATTTTCCTAGTACTAATTTTTAAGGTCTAACTGAATATATTGCCCAGGTCACTGCAGAATCTTAAATGAGGAATTGCCATTTTTCGAACAATGAGAGTAGAATGTTTAGAGGAAGGTGCCCTTGCATGCCAGACCCTTTGGATGCTGCCTCCCTGTTTCAGTCTTTATACCAACAATCAAACACACACACAGAAATGTATTTATTACCGTATAATCATTTACCAGGCCACAGATTGCACGAATACTAAACATTCTTAATTATGCATATTAAGATTGTAAAGTCAGGGGAAGCGGGATGGCTCAGTGGGTTAGGCACTCACTTTGCAGCCCTGGGGACTGAGGATCGAATCCTTGCCCCGGCCCCGGCCTGTGTGGACCCACATGCTGAACTGGGGAGTGCCCCCAGTTCAGTTCTCACTGGGGCAAGACCCGGCCCAGTTCCTGCCCTGTGCAGCCCCACCCACCTGTGGAATGAAACTATGTGGAAAAACCAATGATGTGCAACTATGGAGACTATTCTGGGCCCTCCCCCTTCTCTCTGTCTCTGACTCTTTATCTCTCTCTCTCTCTCTGTCAAAAACAATAAATAAATCTTTAAAAAATAAAAATAAAAAAGATTGTAAAGTCATGCAGAGCCCTTGACCACCAGTGTGCTTTCCTTTATAAACATCAATCAGCTCTGTGCATAACCCTCACCCCATATGGGGGGCAGCACACCCTTATTATCCATGCCACCCCAAAGTCTTATAAGGCCACGCTGTTCTGTCTTCAGATGCTAAGAATGCAGACTCCAAATTGTACTTACATCCTTGCCATTAGTGGGCCCCAGTTCAAACAGAAAACATCCCCAAACTCCTTCTCTGCAGCTGGAGCAGAGCTGGTTGGGGCTAAGGAGCATGACAGGTGGCGGGGCACAGCCATCAGAGGGGCTCTGGGAACCTGTTACCAAGGAGGTGGCTGTATGGTCTGAGCAGGTGTGCCCATATGTTGACAGGAGGGTGGACCTAGAGCGCCCCTAGGAGGAGGCTCCAAGGTGGGGTGGGGCAGGCCTCTTTAGGAGTTGCAACAGGTGGGTGCACAAGGTGCAGGCAAGACGCTGTGGGCAGGACAAGGCAAGTGTGCACATTGGCAGATTGAAGTGTTTGCATTCTATCCTGGTGGCCCTGTGGAGCCCTGAGGTTTCCAAGCAGGAGTCCCCATGGACAGGGGTATATTGTAGGAAGCTGACCACGGGGCCAGCAAGAAGATTGCACTGGGTGTGGTGGATGCGACCCTGCTCAGTTAGGTAGATAAGGATGAGGACAAGTTGTCCAGGTGTGAGAGGCACTGTTCCTCTGATTGGCACAGCATGTTCCCTCCTCTCATCCAGGGCACACAGTAGTTCTGCCTGTGGGGCCAGATGACAGCACCTGCCTTATCTTAGTGGCCTGGGGATGGTGAGTAACTTACCTAGAGTTGGTCACACAGCTAGGAGTGGAATTTACCAGAACAGTCTCCAAAACCCCATCCCCAAGTACCCAGAGCCTTTATGTGACTAATACAGAGATACATACAGATCTTCTGGTGTGCTTTGGAGAGATGCCATTTAGCACTTGTTCAGAGTGTCTGTTCTGAGTTAGGTCTCCAGCCCAGGTCTTCATCCTGCACTCTTGTCTTTATGACCCTGGCCTAGGACTTTGGACAAGTTACCTAATCTCCCTGGACTCAGTTTCCTCATCTGCAAAGCATTCTCCTATTTCACCTCAGAAGTGTAGAGGGATGTGTGCAATAAAGCTCATGAAATGCCCAGCAGGGTGCCTGGCACACGTAAGTGCTCAGGAGACAATGGTCAGCATCACCATCAGTATTGATATGGTGGCCTTGGGGAGGTGTCCTGTCCTTGGAGTGGGTGCTGGGTAACATGTCTTGTCCCTGAGTAGCTGACAGTGTTGTGTCTAGAACAGGGAACTTCCTTGGATCCCGAGATCTTGACTCTCATGAACCATCTGTTCATAAACCACCATGAGTCAAAAGCCTTGATTCATGCTTTTTGATGATGAAACACTACTATTGTACTTCTAATCTGGGAGCTGAGGGGGAATAGTTCTGAGGTTTGATACCTTTACAAACGTATTGAAGGTCACACTGCTTTAAGCCTTTCCCTCTGGGTTTTGGATTCTAAGTTGCTGGGAAATAAAATGGATCATTCTGCAGATGAATGGAAGGTTGTGCCAAGATCACTTTGAAGGGCTGCTGCCAGGGCTGCACTGTAGTTTTATGGCCCGTGATGCACCATGTTCTGCATGAGGTGCACAGACGTCCTTCCTCTCTTCTTTATGACAAAGGCATTAGGAGGTTAATATCAGAGGGACGGTCCCAACATTATTAATTAGACAGGGGTGGAGTGTGGGTGGTACCTGAACCATGTCTGATTTCTGTTCTTGCACCATAGGGTTATCCTCTGTCCCAAGTCAAAGACACCACCTCCCTAAACTGGAGTCAGACTGTTTCTTTCTAATAAAAAAGTGGGATAATTTGGGGAAGAGATCACTGTCTGTTGGAATATATTGAGTCATTTTTGGGCCTCACTGCTCGAAAAGTAGTGATGAGGAGTAATAAAGAATGTTGAGAAAGAATTGGCGTTTTGCATAACAAGGTCTTAGGCCAAGAATGCAGGGAAGTAGAGTTTGTCTGCATTTAACCAATCATCTGCTTACAGGCTTTGACAGATAAATTAATGCAATATTCACTGGGGTAATATTTTCTTGCTATTACCATTAAGTGGTTATGTAACTGTCAGCACAGTTATGCAATGGCCGTAATAAAGCAAGAACATTCATGAAGAAGTCTAACTACAGGACAGCCGTGAGGGTTTTGTGTGCTCCTGTATTTTACTTTAAAATGTCTGAATTATAGGTTCACCCCTCCTGGGGATCACACCTGACACTGACAGGAAGATGGGTGTGGCCTGATTCCCCATAAGTCTTGAGCAGAGTGGTGGTCCCCACATGTGTGATATTGGTACCATGGAACAGAAACAAACTACGAGGGACCAAAGTGTTTCCCTTGAGGGGCCACGCTGGGTGGTATCTGGCTTACTGAGTACACCCGGCACAGATCTCATAGACCAAGTGAGAGCTCACAGGGGAGGAGGGCCAGGGAAGAATTCTTGGGGGGTGCTGGCAGGTATGGGAGTGTGGGCCATGTTTTAGCTGTGGGGAGGACAGCTCAGAGAATGTGCGGGATGGAGGGAGGGAGGCCTGGGCATCCATGCAGTGTTTTGGAGCCTTGTATGCAAGCAAATGCTAGTTCCACTAATAGGAGGTAAAGAGAACATTCTCAGGCAGGCCCCAGAATATCCTGAGTATCTCAAGGTCCACGCATGGGAGCAGATTCTAGACTACCCTCTAGGAATCTTGCCCGAGAGCCTACCCAGAACAGAAAATGCCCCCCTGACTACAGGCCTGACATATCAAGTCCTCCCACTTGCTGCAACTGCAGCAGGGCAGAAGGGCCCACAGGGAAGAGACAAACCTTCGCTAGAAGGCAAGGCTGCCAGAGCAGCTTCCCTTCATCCATGGGCACATCATCCCCTTCCTGGGAAGTGACAAGCACAACTTCTGGCAAGAACACCCATGTGCACCTGAGCAAACGCACAGCACACACCCAATAGGGACTGGCCCAGGGGCTGCACTCAGGATTCTGGCTTCCCTCAGACTTGAGCTGATCTTTGGGAAATTCCCTTGCATAGGAATCAACATCTACACATAATAAACAGCACCGTGCTGGGAGTGTTCCCTGGGAGAGACCCTGCCAATGACCTAAAACCAGCTTAAGGGCCTGAGCAATCAGGTGCTTATTTTATGGGCAGTGTGCATGACTCAGGCACCCTGCTGTGGAAGGGCTGGCTGATTAGCACTCAGCCCCCTCAAGTGCAATGAGCCATGAATAAACATGCTCCCTAGAGCTCCTGGGGTGATCCCAAAATGTTACATGAACACAGATGGCTCTGGAAGGGAGATTTGTCACAAGGTCCCCTTGGGTTTTCAAACTCTGTACATCATTTCCAAAAGAGTGCGAGGGACTTTAAACACCTATAAGGAACCAGGCAAAATGATTTGAAATCATCTCAGGAATGCAGAGAACTATTTTAAGATTGAACTATAGGAGATAGGGTCTCAGGATACCTGTCTCTCTCTCTGCCTACTTACTGTATCTCCACTACATACAGAGGGAATCCTGGGAGGTCACAAGAAACTGACCATCTGTTCTTGTGCTTTCTGTGCCTGTAAACCATCCTGAGACATCCCAGAAGACTGTGGCTCTCTTGGTGACCAAGAAGACCACCAGAGACCACGTCTGTGTGAGCAGTGTGGGCCTGAGATGGAAGCAGGTGGTGCTGGAGGGTAGCCAAGTAGCTGGAGGCTTGGGCAATGGCAGAATGGTGGGTGTGGGGAGGCCTTGGAGTTTAGGCTTTGAAAATGTCTATTTGGGGTGGAGTGGGCAGTATTAGGGGGATCCTGAGGGGTGGTACTCTCCTTATGGAGGTTGCCTTGCAGGGGGAGCTGAGATCTAAATGCTAAAGTGATTCTAAACCATGGAGCTTTGTAGAAAACCATAACTGTGCCAAGATGGGGGATGGGAAGGGTTCAGAAATTGGCCAAAGTAGGTAACTGGCTCCAGGAGCAGCTGACTTACATGGGTCCATTTACCACTTGCATTCTACTGTAGCCCAGTGTAGGGCTAGTTCTAAAAGACACCTCTCTCTGCCTATGTTTCTTGTTGTTGCCAAGTCTCCTAAGCAATCTGCACTCATGTCATTCGAGGACTCATTGCTTCATCATTTATCTTTGAATGATTTTGAGGCTGCCAATCCCACAGCTCTCACCTGACAAGCTGAGTACATGGGGCTTACTATGCTTTCTGTTTCGTGTGTGCTGAGCTTCACTGCGATGCAAAGCTACATGCATTTAGATGCGGAAGATGAAAACCCATTCTGCAGATATATTTCCA
The DNA here is from genome assembly GCA_004027555.1 of Craseonycteris thonglongyai. Lineage (NCBI taxonomy): Eukaryota > Metazoa > Chordata > Mammalia > Chiroptera > Craseonycteridae > Craseonycteris > Craseonycteris thonglongyai. Next base: position 2,223 of record PVKE010044170.1, on the reverse strand, counting down.
TGCCTCCTTACTACTCTATACAGAATCTATCTATCTAAAGTGAGAGCATGGAAGATCAAAGATGGCGGCATGAGAGGAGAACACTGATAACTGCCTGGGAAGGGCCTTGTGAACAGAGGGAAATCCACAGGGGAAACCCTGAGAAGAAACCTCAACTAAGAGAACCACACAACGCAGAACAACACACAAAGGTTAGAGAAAAAAGGGGAGAGCGGGAGAGGGAAAGGGAAGCAGCGGTTCAGGGACAGAGACTCAGAGTGCGGCCCGGGGCGGGCAAAAACAAAGGGGGTTTGGAAGACTATGGTCAAAGTGGAGCTGGATCGAGGGCGGGCTGGAAGCCGAGACCTAGGGAGCATGGAAGCCCCACAAGACTGTGGACAATTTAACATCTGAACTGAAGGGACAGCACACAGTGCCCTAATCAGATCACAGAGCCTAAAGTGGAACAGGGACTGTGGAGTAGGGCGGCTGCACTTCCCAGCGGGCGGGGTGAGAGCAGGGCACCAGTCCACAACAGCTCAGCACCCCTGATTTATGGAGGAGATTGATTGTGAAGGAGCGCCTTCTGAAGCCAGGGCTCTTGGAGTGAGGACTGGGGCTTGAGTGGGCATAGCTGCATTAGATATGCTTAGAGTGAATCCGGCAGACTCAACAGAGCTGGGAGCATAGAGCGGCTGCCGCCCGAGCTATGGCCTGTGTGCACAGGGCTTTCGGCGCCCCGCCCACTGGGCCGTTGTGCATTGCTGCCTACATGCACCCAGACTTTCGGTGCCCTGCCCACCGGGCCGCTGCAGCACTGCTGCCTGCTCACGAGCACGCAACTGGGCTTTTGGCATCCTGCCCACTGGGCCTCTAAGGCGTTGCAGCCCGCGTGCGCAACTGGGCTGCCAACTGGGTCGCCACGGTGTCATTGCCAGTGCGCAGGACTGCGCGGCCGACTGGGGCCTCTGCCAAGCACCAGCCCATCCAAGTGCTGCCCTGTGGGCGTGGCTTACAAATACCATTGAAGGAGGGGCAGCCAGGTGGAGGAGAGAAAGACCAGAGCCCCTGCGCCCCGCCCGCACTGAACCACCAGCCCCCCTGCTGAAAGAGGAATCTGCTATTGTGTCTCAGGCCTGCCTTAGCTCCTACTCACATGCCCCCACCCCTGGCCACACCTTTACTACCCTGCTATCTAACAGCTAAGACAGCAACCTGAAGTGCCCCAGGACACAGAAGCTGTCTGCTTCCCCCAACCCTCTCCCAAAATCTCCTTCTCCCACAACTGAACCCAAAGTCAAAAAATAAAGAGAAGCCCATCTGATAGGCAACCCCCCAGAGGGAAAACAGACTCATGCGTAAAGCCAAAAGAACCACATCAAACACAATGCACACCTCAGAATCCAAAGCCCCTCCAGAAGATCAGGGGCAGTCTTTAGTAAAGGACCTTGCACACTTGGAATCAAATCTAAGTGAAACAGAATTCAGGTCTGCATTAATCAAGACACTCAGAGAGCTCACTCAATGCTGGTAAAGTACCCAGACACAGTTAAATGACCTCAACAAGAAATTTTCTGAGCAAAATGAGTACTTTACCAACAAAATTGAGAAGCTAGAGCAGAACCAAAAGGAACTCCTTGAAATGAAAGGTATCATGGGAGAGCGGAAAAAAGAACTGACCAGCATAGGAAACAGGGCTGACCAGCTAGAGGAAAGGTTGAGTGAAATTGAAGATACAAACATGGAAATGTCACAGAGGGAAGAAGAAAGGGAAAGGATAATCAAGAGAAATGAAAGAGCCCTACAAGAACTTTCTGACTCCATCAGAAAGAACAACATTAGAATAATAGGGGTACCAGAAGGAAGCGAGATGAAATCTTCTCAGAGTCCACTAAAACAAATACTGGATGAAAATTTCCCTAACCTGTGGAAGGAATTACAGCCCCAAATCCTGGAGGAAAGCAGAAGCCCTAACTTCCTAGACCCTAGCAGATCTTCTCCAAGGCACATTGTTCTGAAGATGACAAAAATCAATGACAAAAAAAAAAAAATCCTCAAGGCTGCCAGGGAAAAACAAAACATAACTTTCAAAGGAAAACCTATCAGGCTGTCACCAGACTTCTCAGCAGAAACTCTGCAAGCCAGGAGGGAGTGGAGCCCAATCTTCAAAATATTAAAAGAGAGAAATTTCCAGTCAAGAATTAACTATCCAGCAAAATTAACCTTTAGATATGAAGGAGGAAT
>PVKE010044169.1:0-13108 GCA_004027555.1 Craseonycteris thonglongyai | reverse complement strand
GGCCCGTGCGGACCCATGTGCTGAACTGGGGAGTTCTCCCAGCTCAGTTCTCTCTGTCTCTGTATCTCTCTCTCTCTCTCCCTCTCTCTCTGTGTCAAAAACAATAAACAATTAAAAGAAAAAACAATAAAAATAAATCTTAAAAAAAAATTAAAAAAAAAAAAAAAGTTCTGCCAAAGAAAAATGAATAAAAATAAATAAATAAAAGCTTGCTTAAGGAAAGTACACTTTTGTTTCTTTTTTTTAATAATTTTAAATATTTTATTTATTTATTTATTTTTGACAGAGAGAGAAAGATACAGAGAGAACTGAACTGTGGGAGTTCCCCAGTTCAGCATATGGGTCCACACGGGCCGGGGCCGGGACTTGATCCCCGGTCCCCGGAGCTGCAAAACAAGCCCCCAACCCACTGACCCATCCCAGCTTCCCCAAAATCTCATCTTTTTATGCCAACATTTTTTAAAATTATTTATTTATTTATTTTTGACAGAGAGAGAGAGAGGGAGAGGGAGAGATACAGAGAGATACAGAGATACAGAGACAGAGAGAACTGAACTGGGGGAACTCCCCAGTTCAGCATATGGTTCCGCATGGGCTGGGATTCGATCCTCGGTCCCAGGCGCTGCAAAGTGAGCACTTAACCCATTGACACTTTTGTTTTGATCATTAAAGGTATAGAATAGAGATCTTGGAACCCAAAGATGTGAAAGGCTGAATTCAGGGTTCCCAGACATGGATGGCTAAATCACTTAGGGAATTTCAAAAAAAAAAAGTTGATTAGACCCTGTCCTTAGATTCTGATAAAGTGGTTCTGGGGGATAACTTGGGAATCTATTTTCTTTCAAATCCTACTAAGTGATTGTGCTTAAAGTCACATGTGGTCACTCATCTAGTTCTTAGTCTGAGTTCTCAATATTTGATCATAGATTTGTAAATACACGCATGGAAACTGTTATTGTTAATTTTAAAAGAATATACTCATTTTTCTCTCGTTAAAGTGTTTCATGCATCAGCTATTTCTCTGACAAAGTATTGTATTATTCATCCTGTTGGGTGACATTTACCATATCTTAATCTTGGAAATTGGCCCTAGCAGCAGTTCCCAAACATGACTACAACAGAATTACTCAGAGAGCTTTTTTTTTTTTTTTTTTTGACAGAGAGAGAGATACAGAGACAGAGAGAAGCAGGAGGGCCCAGAACAGTCTCCATAGTACACATCATTCATTTTTCCACATAGTCTCATTCCACAGGTGGGAGTGGGGCTGCACAGGGCAGGAACTGGACCCAGGTCTTCACCCCAGTGAGAACTGAACTGGGGGCACTCCCCAGTTCAGCATGTGCATCCGCACGGGCCGGGGCCGGGATTCGATCCTCCGTCCTCAGGGCTGCAAAGTGAACGCTTCACCCACTGAGCCATCCCAGCTTCCCCTCAGAGAGCTTTTTAAAGATACAAATACCTGGCCCAACCCCAGGAGATTTTGTTTCATGAGGTTTGGGTGGAGCCCAATAATTTACTTTTTATTTTTCTTTTAAAGATTTATTTATGGTTTTTAACAGAGACAGAGAACGGGGGAGGGCCCTGAGAGATCTCCATAGTTGTACTCCATCAGTGTTTGACATGGTTTTGTTCCACACAGGTGGGCGGGGGCCGGGCTAGTGTCCTCCCACATGGGAAGCAAACCCCAGTTCAGCATATGGGTCCACACGGGCTGGGGCTGAGATTCGATCCTCTGTCCCTGGGGCTGCAAAGCAAGGGCTTAACCCACTACGCCATCCTGGCTTCCCCACATTTTTTTTTTTAAAGCATATATGTAGACTAGAATTTGGTAACCACTGAACTCAAATGAGCATGAGCTCACTCACTCCAAAGTAAAAAGTAAATCCTATTATCTTAAAAAGGAAAAATGGCTCTAAATAATTCATAATTCCTTAGTGTTGGTGATTGGTATTGGCAATGACAGTTAGTATACCCCTTTCAGAAAACTCTCGGACTTAACAGTTTTGGGTATCTTAAGAAAATAAATCAGGGAAGCTGGGATGGCTCAGTGGGTTAAGCACTCACTGTGCAGCGCCGGGGACTGAGGATCGAATCCTGGCCCTGGCCCGTGCGGACCCATGTGCTGAACTGGGGAGTTCCCCCAGTTCAGTTCTCTCTTTATCTCTGTCTGTCTCTCTCTCTCTCTCTCTCTGTCTCTCTCTCTCTCTCTCTCTCTGTCTGTCAAAAACAATAAAAAAAAAAAAAAAGAAAATAATCCTGGGGAAGCTGGGATAACTCAGTGGATTGAGAGCTCACTTTGCAGCCCTGGAGCCCGAGGATCGAATCCCGGGCCCAGCCCATGTGGACCCATATGCTGGGCTGGGGTGTGCCCCCAGTTCAGTTCTTGCTGGGGCCTATGCTGGAGGCCCCTATGCAGCCCCGCACCCACCTATGGAGTGAAACTATGTGGAAAGCTGATGTTGTCAACTATGGAGACTGCTCTGGGCCCTCTCCCTTCTCTCTGTCTCTCTCTGTTGGTCTCTCTGTCAAAAAATAAATAAATAAATCTTAAAAAAGAAAAAAGAATCCTAGAGAAGGAAAAAAAAAACCAAAACCAAAAACCTCTGCAAAGATGTTTATTATAGCATGATATGTAATTTGCAACATTTTAATATAATTGTTAAATTAGGTTGTCACTAATAATTTACAAGTGAAGACTAAGTAGCCACTCAGAAATACTTACAAAATAGCCTCCAGGGGTAAAAACACAGGACATTTATACTCTTAACTACAAATTTAAAACAATTCCATATGTTGTAGATAAGGCCTTAGAAGAACACAAACAAATTAAGATAGTTTTATTTATTGGGTGGCAATATTGAGAGTGGTTCTTCACTATGATGAATTTTGCTTTTGTTAATGTTGCTTAATATTTAAATCTTCATTATAAAAAATAAAATACAGTTGATCCTTGAACAATGCAGGGTTTAGGTGTGCTGACCCTCGTGCAGTTGAAATCCACATAACTATAACTCTTGACTCCCCAAAAACTGAACTACTAATAGCCTACTGTTGACCAGGAAGCCTTACAGATAACATAAACAATTGATTAATACATACTTTGCATGCTATATATATTATATACTGTATTTTTACAATAAAAATATTAAAATCCTAAAGAAGAGAAAATACATTTACAATACTATACATATTTATTGAAAAATATCTGCATATAAGTGGACCCTCACAATTCAAACCTGTGTTCAAGAGCCAGTTCCCAGATTAGTTGATCATATTCTCATTTTCAACCATAAGAGGTCTCCTTCTCCTCCACGGCTTCTAGGAGTCCAAGATTGATCTCCTTGATCGGAAGGAGGATGTGAAGAAAAAACTGAAGAAAGCCTTCTGTGAACCAGGAAATGTGGAAAACAATGGGGTTCTAGCCTTCATCAAGCATGTCCTCTTTCCACTCAAGTCCGGTAATACACTCCCTGTTTTATTCTCGGAAGCCAGGCTAAAATAGCAAACCTAGTAGTGATCATACTTGTGAATTGTCAATGAGTCTTCCTTTATTGTCCGCTCTGAATTTTCATATATTAATGCATGATTGGCATTGAGATATCATTTAGTTGTCCATATGTTTTTACCAGGTTAGGTTCTAAGGGGAATGTCAGGGTGGGCAGGGCATGTTGAACCAAAGGAATAAAATGAAATGTGAGACACAATCCTTCCCCTTGATCTTGAATGCTGAGTATACAACCCAGCAACTCATCCAATTAAAAAAAATAAAACGCCACATAATATAATTTGAAATACATGGCAAAAATGACAAATGCCCATGAGTTTGAATTAGGGATACTGACTCTGTCATTAGCAATGAGAGAGTTTGTTGGTGTGGATCCTTTTTCTTACAGAGTTTGTGATCCTACGAGATGAAAAATGGGGTGGAAACAAAACCTATACAGCTTACTTGGATCTGGAAAAGGACTTTGCTGATGAGGTAATAACAGAGGAAGAGTGATCCCCACTGAACTCATCCTGACAAACTTCTCCATCTTGTCCTAGCCAGGTTTCTGGTTATGTGCTACAGGGCTCTGTCTTGATGCTCTCCAAAGCTATGTATTTTGTTAATGGCTTAGATGGGGATTCAGATGGTTCACAGATTGGATGGGCAAATGACACAAAGCTCGTGTATTCATGTCCTAATCACTCTCTAAAGGACTTAACCAAATTCAACCCAAGATGAAGTATTTCAAGGACAGGTATAAAATCAAGGTTCAAAAAGAGACACAACTATAAAATGACAGAAGAGAATAGTATTTATTTCAACAGTTTAATATAAGACTTACTACGTAGCTGTGTGTTGGGCACCATATGAGGGGCTGGCATTACAAAGAAGATTAAATCCTCATGAACCAGGGATGCCAGGATAGCTCAGTGGGTTAAGCACTCACTTTGCAGCATTGGGGTCCGAGGATTGAGTCCTGGCCCCAGCCTGTGCGGACCCATATGTTGAACTGGGCTGTGCCCCCCAGTTCAGTTCTTGCCAGGGCAAGCTTCCCATGTGGGAGGCCCCGGTTCAGCCCCAAGTTCACAGGGGTATGCCTCCCATGCAGGAGGCCCCACCCAATTCCTGCCCTGCACAGCCCCCCACCACCACCACCTGTGTGGAATGAAACCATGACATACAACTATGGAGATTGCTCTGGGCCCTCTCCCTTCTCTCTGTCTCTCTGTCAAAAACAATAAAATAAATTAAAAAAAAAAAAAGATGACACAGTGGTATATAAAGAATCAGAATTAGCTTGGTCTGATGAGAGTTTAAAGGGTGAGATGGGGCTTTGTGGGAAAGGTAGACAGGGTCAAATCATAAAGGGGAATTGTAATAATAGCGTATAGTGGGAATGAAATGGGGAGTTTTGATTGACTGAATATGAGTTGAGTTGGCAATATGATAGGGCTGTCAAAAATATAGATGAAGTCTTGGCCTAAGTCAGCAGAAATGGAGATCCTGGAACCAGGAAATTGATAGTCAACTCAGTTCTCCATTGTTCTGAGTATGGGGTTGTGATTCAGCCCTGGACTTCAATTTTATGAGGTTTATTTGACAGTCTAGGGCAGTTTGCCGACCACTGTTCTAGGGTATGTTGGTGGGGAGAGGAAGGATGATGCCATGATAGGGAGCAGACTCAAAACTATGTCACAAAAGCGCAGTTGAAAGAACTGGGCGTGTTTAGGTGAAAAGCAAGTATGGGTTCAGTCATCCTGAAATACATGAAGGATTCTCATGGGAAAGAGGTTAGTTTTCTTGTGGTACCAGATGGTTCAACCAGGACTGCAGGAGGTGGGATCACGGGGAGGCATGCTTAGGTTCAGCTTCCGGAAGAACTTTCTAATGACCTCAGTTATGTGGCATTGGGCATGGTTGCCTCACTTGACCTTGCATTCCCCATCACTGAGGTGTTAGGCAGAGACCAGAGCATGACTGGAGACAATGTTGTACAAGGACTTGGGCATCAAATGAAGGACCCTCAAGCCTGAGGGGTCCTTAACCCCTTGACATACAAAGGTGTCTCAGATATGTCATGTGTTTCATAAGCCGTTGTAAACATTGACGTCTCTGAGACATGCATAGATTTAATTGGCTTTGAGTACCATTATAATGCAAATATTATCAAATAATTATATACATTCAGTGTTAAAATGTGAACTGTAGAAATAATCCCTTTAAAATGTCTGTTTTGAATTTGTACAAAGGTGACAAGGAAAAGCAAATAGGGTATTCAAGTGAAAACATCGAGACTGATAATCAACAAATTCGTATGATTCAAGTGAAGTAGCCCTATCCAACATAATGTTCATAAGCATGCACAAGACCTATATCTATATCAAGTAGGTGATGATTATGATTCAGGAAATGAAGAATGGGATTGGGAAGAAAAAAAAATATTTCAAATATAAAACCATTTACCCAAATTGCTGGTATAAATGCTTTAGTTTTACAAAGATGAGGAATAAATCCTATGCCTCTTTGTATTTTGAAACAAGTGCTAAATGAAGATTTTTTTTTTTTTTTTAAGTTTTGGGTTTCCTTGTATGGTTTTTATTTATTTATTTTATTTATTTATTCTTTTATTGTTTTTGACAGAGAGAGAGAGATACAGAGACAGAGAGAGAACTGAACTGGGGGAACCCCCAGTTCAGCATATGGGTCCGCATGGGCCAGAGCCGGGATTCGATCCTCGGTCCCCGGCGCTGCAAAGTGAGCGCCTAACCCACTGAGCCATCCCAGCTTCCCCTGATGACTTTTTAAAATGATAATCATAGAAACAAATAGTTACCCAAATCAAACAACAAAGGACCAGAACTCGAAAAAGGATGAGGAGTGGTTTCCAGTAACAAGTGATGAAATGAAAGCATACCTTTTATTATGTATCATAATGCCACAAGTACAAAAATCTAAAATAGATATGTACTGGTCAAAAAGAGCAATGTTAGAGACACTTATATTTTCAAAAACTATGCCTCGAAAACTTCTTGGCTATATCACATTTTCTTCACTTCGCGGATAATGAAACTCTATGTAAAGGGGAAGCTGGGATGGCTCAACCGGTTAAGTGCTCGCTTTGCAGCCTCGGGGACCGAGGATCAAATCCCGGCCCCGGCCAATGTGGACCCAAATGCTGAACTGGGGTGTGCACTGGGGTATATGGAGGCACTCCCACCCCACCCCTGGTTCAGCCCCCAGCTCAGGGATGTACTTCCCATGCGGGAGGCCCTCCCGGCCAGCTCCGGCCCTCCCGGCCCCGCCACCTGTGTGGAGTGAAACCATGTTGAAAACTGATGAGGTACAACTATGGAGTCTGCTCTGGGCCCTGCCCTTCTGTCTCTCTCTGTCAAAAATAACAAATCTTTTTTAAAAAGACAGGATACGAAGAGTGTGAAGTACAGTTGACTATTTGAATAATAAATTTGAGCAATTCTACACTCCAGGTGAAGATGTCTCCCTAGATGAATCACTGATGAAATTCAAAGGACAGCTGGGGTATGTGCAATTTATAGCTACTGCACATGCCAGATTTTGAATCAAAGTTTACAAATTATGCAAATCCAATACTGGATATTGTACCTGCAACTGTTAATTTGAAAAACAAATAGTTTTTGCTCATATAGAATTTCATTTAATTCCTATGTCAAGGGTTAAAGCCCATTTTTTGGATATTTGCGTGGTTGTTTAAAAACCTATCTGCTTTTTAAGGCAGGCCACAGAACTCCACACGTCCCTCCTCAACCCTGTGGACAGTCCTCTGTGGGAATAATGAGCAGGAATAGAAGAAATACTTTTGAATCAAGAGCCCAGAGCAGCCTTGACCAATAGCATCTTCTATGATGGTGCACATGTTCTACCTGCACTAATGGCCGCCACTGGCCACATGTGGCTGTTGAGTCTTTTTTTTTATATATATGTTTATTTATTTATTTTTGACATACAGAGAGAGAGAAAGAGAGAGATACAGAGAGAGAACTGAACTCGGGGAGCTCCCAGGTCAGCATATGGTTCCGCACGGGCTGGAGCCGGGATTCGATCCCCTGTCCCCGGCGCTGCAAAGTGAGCGCTTAACCCACTGAGCCATCCCGGCTTCCCCAGTTGAGTCTTAAAGTATGACCAACAGGGGCAACTGAGTAACTGAATCTTTCCTTTTTTTTTTTTAAGATTTATTTTTATTGTTTTTGACAGACAGAGACACACACACAGAGAATGGGTAGGGCCCAGAGCAGTCTCCATAGTTATATGTCATTAGTTTTCCTATATAATTTAGTTCAACTCCATAGGTGGGCACAGGTCTGTACAGGGTAGGAACCAGGCTGGGGACCTCCCACATGGGAGCCATGCCCCATGATCTGGGGGCCTCCTACATGGGAAGCATGCCTGGGGCGGGAGCGGAACCAGGGACCTCCCACATGGGAGGCACACCCCAGTTCAGCATATGGGTCCACACAAGCTGGGGCCAGGATACGATTCTTATACCCCGGGGCTGCGAGACTGAGCACTCAGCCAGCTGAACCATCACGGCATCTCCTGAATCTTAATTTACATTTAAATGTCCACCTGAGGCTAGTGGCTGCCATAGTGGACAGTGCAGGTCTAAAGCTTTTCTAGTGTTAAAAATTAAACATTCCCAACAGATGAAGGAATAGCATCAGAAACAAAAATGTAGGCATTGTTGTATCACAGGTATTTATACCTAAGGGATATCCTCTCACTATCTAGAAGGTCCTTTCAGACCAGATTTGAGATATAAAAGTGAATTATATCCCAATTAATTGAAATTTAATTACTGAACTCCTCCCATGTACTAGTACTATTCACCATTTTCACCCAGTATGTGATTTAATTCTCATTCTGACTCAGATAAAGACACTGTTATCTTCATTTTTTTAAACAAAGTATCCAAACCTTAGAAGGGTTAGGTGCCTGGTTTGGGGTCACTTGGCTGGCTAGCTGGGAGTCTAACCTCAGTATACCTAACTGCAGAGTCCTTGTTCTTTCTTCTTGCTCACTCTGCTCCCCCTCAGTCTGCCTTTAGCCATATGGCAGCAGTGTCCCGCCTTCCGGCTTCCCTGAGCCACACATAAAATACACTAATACTAACGATAGCTGATGAGCTTAAAAAAAAGTGGGGAAAAAAATCTCATAATGTTTTAAGAATTTGTGTTGGGCCTCATTCAAAGCCGTCCTGGGCCACAGGTTGGATATGCCTGTCCTACAGTTTACAATGTGAACATATCTGTGCCTGCATATGATACCTGCTTTATGCCACTACATAAGCATAAATGGAGGAACTAGAAGAGTTTGACTAATGAGAACATTTAGCTGCTGAAAACCCTCAAGCTAGTATCAAATTCAGAGTCGAAAGACCTGGCTCCCCAACAAGTTAGATAACCTTTCTGAACCTGTTTCCCCTTCTCTGCCCTACCACCTTCACAAGGTGGTTCTGACTGTACTAGGAAAACACTCTGCATCCTATATACACATTATTAGTAGACTCAGATGTCCTGTGCCCTGTTTGAGTGCCTTATCTCATTAAGCTTTGTATACTTTTGCAGGTTGTACACCCTGGAGACCTGAAGAATTCTGTTGAAGTTGCCCTGAACAAGTTGTTGGATCCCATCCGGGAAAAGTTTAATACCCCTGCACTGAAGAAACTGTCCAATGCTGCCTACCCAGATCCCTCAAAGCAGAGTAAGGCCAGCGGGGGAGAGGAAGGACCAGGGAGGGAGGGGGGATGACATCTTTGGGATAGAAAGCCTGTAAATGGGCCTCAGAAAAAGGTCTGTCCTAAACTGAGAGCCCAAGAAGCCAGGGGGTCAGAAGTGCAAGAATGTCACTTCCCATTGACTCAGAATGGAACTTGAATTATTTTGATTTTGGTTTGGTGGATAGTATGAAGTGATTACATCCTATTGTACCAACACTGTTGAGAGACAGTGGTGCAACACATGTACTTTGGTCCTTTCACTAAATCTTCTTCAGTTAAGGAGATCAATTGGGTTAAACCAGAGATAACACAACTGCCCAGGCAGAGCCTGTATGGCTTCTCAGGGAAACTCATCTTTAGATTCACCTAGTTCCATTTCACGTACTTCTGACTGGCTCTTAATTGGCCATTCACCCCTCCCCAGAGAAGACTCAATAAATATATATGGACTTCATGAATGGAAATACCTAAAGATGGCAGACCTACTACTTTCCTCTCCCCCTCCAGCCTAATAACTGAGGGAGAGAGTAGTTGAAAATCTAGCATGTCATTTCTCAAAGCTTGCCGACCCTGTTTTAAAAAAGATATAACTCAGAAGTGGCATTCATGGTAAGGTAAATTTTAACATGATCAAGAAAAATCTGGATCATTGTGAAATAGAGGCCAAGACTCCCATGTTCTATAAAACTTAATGGTGTTTTCTGTTCAGGTCCTCAGTTTGCTACTTCTATAATGAAGTCCTACATGAATAATTATAATTCTATAAATCTTTCCAGTAAAGTTAAATAAGGATTTGTAAAAATGGGTGGGTTGGGTGGGTAGGTGGGTGGGTGGATGGATGGATGGAGGGAGGGAGGGAGGGAGGGAGGAAGGAAGATATAATCAGTAGTAGAGTCTAGGGATTCTGCATGAAACCCACTAGTGTCCTTATTTGGTGGCATCAGCAGTTGGCCTATCATGGGGAAGGAGAGTTCTGACTCATTGAGGTTCTTTTCATTCCCAGAGCCAGTTGTCAAAGGCCCTGCCAAGAATTCAGAACCAGAGGAGGTCATCCCATCCCGGCTAGATATTCGTGTGGGGAAAATCATTAGCGTGGACAAGGTACTCGTTTTTCACCACATCCCAGAGTGGCATATAGGAGTCATGTTTGTCTGTTTCCATCTGGAGGAAACCTGGCCTGGAATGGGAAGCAACATCCTTGAGGTCATATTGCAAGTCAGAACCCAGGTGTCTAATTCCAGGCATCAGGCTTTCCCCTTTGCTGCCTCTGGACATTATGCAACCAAACACAGCCAGGAACTTGGGAGGGGCGGGAGGGGTGATATTAGAGGGAGTTTGTTTATCCGTTAAATCCAGTCTTATGGACTCACCTGTTCTCTACCAGCTTGTCTGGACTAGCTGTAGGTCTTATCTTGGATCAGCCACTTTGAATCCCAAACAACCTTCCCCACCCAAAGCTCATGTACACACATGTGCGCACACGCACACACACACACACACAGAAAATGGTGAAGGGAAAAGGACTTCCTTTTTTTCAGAGACAAGGTTACTAACCAGTGGCCTGGGACCATTGTTGTGAGCTTTTTTCCTCCTAGCTTTGTTTGGCTTTTCAATATGTAAACCCAGCCACCCACACTACTTTGAGATAGATAGCTGCGGATGCTTTCAGATGGTGACACCAGCAGTTTTCCCTCCCCCATCTCCCAGCCCACCTAGGACTGAGCTGGTGCAGCATGTGTATGTAATGGTAGCCACCCAGATAGTTTGGGCCACTTACTCTCTTAGATTTTCCTTCTACCTCTTACACAAGTAACCAGACTCATTTTATTCAAATCCTGCTTGGTTGAGAGTAGAATGTACCTTCAAGGCCCATTCTCCTGTCTGCTGTCTGGGACCTGGAAAGAGTTACCAGTAACTGTAGACTTGCGGGCTTCTACAGGGAGTAGTTGCCCTTCTCTGGAGTCAGAGGGCTCACTAGGCCCCGTGATCTGTTCTATTATGACACTCTCCGGGACTGACGTCTCTTGCTGGCAGCACCCAGATGCAGACAGCCTGTATGTGGAGAAGATTGATGTGGGGGAAACTGAGCCTCGGACTGTGGTGAGCGGCCTGGTGCAGTTTGTGCCCAAGGAGGAACTACAGGATAGGCTGGTGGTGGTACTGTGCAATCTGAAACCCCAGAAGATGAGAGGAGTCGAGTCTCAAGGCATGCTTCTGTGTGCTTCTATGTGAGTGAAGACTCGGGGTTGACTATGGGACTGGGGGGCAGGGAGACAAGAAGAACAGGGAATTGGCCCACACCGTGCCTCTCCACAAGCCAGGTGGAAGCCCTGAGAACACTGGCCAAAAGATGGTGCATGAAGGAATAATTTGTTGTACAAATACTATGAACAAAGCACTATACCTACAGTTAACTTTATTAAAACAGAAATCGAAGGTTCAAAGCAATGTGTACATGCTCACCTCTCACTGGTAATAAGAGGTGGAGCCAGAATTCAAACCCAGTTCTTATTGGCTATTAAGGCCTTGCTTTCTGTTGTTTCTCTTTCATACTTCCTCCCCTAAAAGCCCAGACTTCAGTGTGTCTCCTGACATGGGATTTCAGTTTAGCCCTGGTTAACCCTACCCTGATGATGTCCAGACATGTAGTACAGCAATAATGAGGGCCTCCTGGGGCTCTGACAGTGAGGATGACCTCCATCCCAGTAAGACGCGTGTAAAGGCCCTAGTGCTTTGGCCTCCAAGGCAGCTGAAAGCACTCCATAGCCTCATCCTTTCCTTTTCCTGTGTGTCTTCCCAGAGAAGGGGTCAGCCGCAAGGTTGAGCCTCTGGACCCTCCTGCAGGCTCTGCTCCTGGCGAGCAAGTGTTTGTGAAGGGCTATGAGAAGGGCCAACCAGATGAAGAGCTCAAACCCAAGAAGAAAGTCTTTGAAAAGTTGCAGGTAAAAAGCTGCAGTTGGTCCTCTCGTACCTGGGCTGCCTGGACTATGTCCCCAGACTGCTCTGCTGTTGAATCCAAACCTGCCCTTTTTGAAGCTGGGCCTTCCTACATCTAAGCCCCTCTCTTCCTTCTTCATTCCATACCTTTCTGAATGAGGTATCTAAGGAGCACAGGGGCCTTTGCATGTACTGATCACTGACAGGCTACTTGAGGCACTGTGTGAAGGACTTCAGACAGTTCTTCATTTGATCTTCAGTCTGTGATAGATTATCTTCATTTTACCTGGCAGGATACCTGCCAAAGCCACAGAGTCACCAGAAGTGATGACCAGGATCAACACCCTCCCAGGATCCCTCTGACCCATCTTGATCTTAGAGCACTCATTCTCCTTCTGAGGCATCAAGTCACACCCTGCCTGCCCTGTCACCCCTGAATTCATTCATCCAACAAATATTGGGTCCCTGATATATACATCAGGCTCTGTTCTAGGTTCTTGGACTACATCATTGAATAAAGCAGCAAATATTCACTCTCTTCATGGAACTAACATTATGTGGGTGACTTGTTCTAGTTAATAACTTGTTTCCTCAATTAGTGCTTCTGGGAGGCATTTCAAGTGGTTTCTGCCTCTCCATCCTTCTGTATGTGCCAAATGGCTTTGTCCCAGCCCTCCTTTCCTCGTTTTCCAGGATGGTTTTATGAATTAACTTAACGGTATTTTTTTTTTCTGGCTGTACTTTTTCAGTGTATAAATGTGTAAAATGGGGAAGGCAGGATGGTTCAGTGGGTTAAGCGCTCACTTTGCAGCGCCGGGGACTGAGGATTGAATCCCGGCCCCAGCCCTTGCGGACCCATGTGCTGAACTGGAGAGTTCCCCCAGTTCAGTTCTCTCTCTGTCTCTGTATCTCTCTCTCTCTCTCTCTCTCT
>PVKE010044168.1:0-13107 GCA_004027555.1 Craseonycteris thonglongyai | reverse complement strand
AACTCAAGTCCTGCCTTTTTTTTTTTGATCCTTCTAGCTCTTCCACATTTCAACTCTTCATATTTCACTTCTCCTTCAAAATATTCTGCACCCAAGTACCCTGTGAATAACAAAATCTCTTAATTCGATGCCTGGGTGTGTAAAGCTTGCTGGGTGAGGTGATTCTAAAAAACCTTGAAGTTGCCTGTTCGTTGTAGTAACTGTCAAAACTATTATACAACCTCTTAGGAAATAGTGTTGTTGGAAGGGAACTAAATTTGAAGTTTGGGTATTTCTGGCTCATTTGAAAACTCCTTTCTTATTTTACTTACTGCAAGAACATCATAGTAACTGTGACCCTATTATCAAAAGAGGTCTAGAAGAATCTAGGTGGATTGGTAGGAGGCAGAGGGAAGGCTATTCTGAATATCTTAAAAATTTTTAATCTCCTTGATATTGAAAATATACCTGAACTCTTAACAGAGCAATTCTATTGTATAATATTCATGGGCATCTTGATATTTTTGTTTACTATGTAATACATATGTACATGCAAACCCACAAAGCTATGGAATACATAGTACTTATTTTTAAAGAATATTATGGGTACACTATAATTGTATTTTCAGAGAGAATTCTTCATAATATTCAAATCAATGTTCAAGTAAAGTAACATAAGGTACTAATTTTTCATTGTTTTCTTAAGTGTATTATCAAACCATAAACTCAATGTTATGATTTCTATTTCTATTTTAAAAAGGAAAAGGAGAAAAAGAAGGAGCAGGAGGAAGAGGAGAAGGAAGAAGAAGAGGAGGAGTAAGTAAAGGAGCATAAACTTCACAGGTTAAAAAAAAAAGAACATTCAGAGGGAAGCCCTTGCGATGAGAAGTCTAAGATGAATAATTGGTGATAAGGTAGAGCCAAGGCTGGGCAGAACAGTGATGTAGCTGAGTTTCTGTTGTTTTCTTAAAACCAATTAGTACATAAAAGGAAGACTCTTATCTCAGTATTTGATAACTGGTGTGATAAGATTTTCTATTTAATTCTATTTAATGAAGATTGACTAAGTGCCAGATACTATGCCAAACTAAGAGATGTATAAGTATCACTTTGTTTGATCATTCTAACAACTGTAACAGATAAGCAGTATAATTATCCCATTTTCAAAAGAAGAAACTAAGTCTGAGATTAGATAAGTAACATGCCTAAGATCACCCAGCTAATAAGAAGTGGAACTGAGATTCAAATTCAGGTGTCTGACTCAAGAGCCTTGAACAGTGAGTTGTAACAGCTCTTTGGATATTTGTCCAAGATGAGTTTGCTGCCACTTAAGCTACCACTTTTGAACCCAAGGCTTTGACTTCCAAAGTGTACTTTGTTTACCCAGTAGCCATGGCTGTCTTTCTCTGAGCTGAGAAACTAGGGAAGCCCGTTCAGCTTAGAGGTGAGGGACAGGGAAGGAGCAGAAAAATACCCTTTGCTTCAGCATTGGCATAAATGAAATTTAGAGTCCAAGCAACTTAGAAATTATTTTAAGGCAAAGACCATGATGCAAGCCCACATGCGTAGGGTAATGCTGGCCATGTGATGGGCAGTCAATAAATGTCTGTAGATTAGTCAGAAATGCCTAATGTTCCTGGTTATTTTGTGGCATGTGTGTGTGTCTATGTACATAGGCATGTGTGGTGTGTGTAATGTGCACTATCAACATCAGATTAGATCTGTTCTAACTCATGTGTGGTTGAATATGAGTGAAAAAAGAAATCCTAGACATGATCAAGAAGTCAATTTTTCTAGAACATAAGGAAACTATACATAAGAATTGTTTTGTGCATTAATATGTTATTGGTATATGTTCATAAAAAGAACACCCAGGATCCATTGGCTCTGTGGGCTAATATGATGTCCAATGTGGATTTGTGATGTGGTCATAGTTCATAAAAGATTGAAAATATCTTTTGGCAGTCTGGAATTGGCTTTCTATTACTGGTTCCAATTCAGATCAATAATGAAAGATGTGTCAATTTTAAGAGAGGCTTAACACTGGGCAAATAGTCAAGGTTTCAGTCCTTCTCAGAAATACTTTTTCAAAACAATATAGAGGAGTATACTCTCAGTGTTTCCAGTGGGTGGGTGGGGGTGGATTAAACTAGTTTCCAGTACAAGAAACTCCCACAAATACTGAACTAATGTTCATCATTTCAACATATCTGTGACTAAAAATGTTTTAAATTTTTTCTTTTAATTTAGTCTGTAATGTGCATCTACAACTTTACATGTATTGATAGTACCCATGTACTGCCTGAAATAACATTAATATTTATTCAGTAGGTAAATAACATACCTAACTCTGTATCAGGTTGACATTCTTTTGTTCTGCTGTTTGGTGATGGAAACAAAATTGGTCTGTGTAGATCAGCACTGTCAATAGAAATATAATATAACCACATATATAATTTTTAAAATTTTGATAACCACATTAAAAAGAAAAAATATGAAATTAATTTAAAAGTAATCCAATACTCTATGCCCAGAATTATATTGCACATGTGACACTATCCACATTTCGAATACTCAATAGCCTTATATAGCTAATGGCTACCATGTTGAATAACACAGTTCTAGGTCCTCTTTGTCTAATTATCAAATCACCAGACCTCTCAGGTGACTCTTGGTAAAAGGCTATCAAAGAAAAGAATAATTATTTTAAAATATTTTGACAGATCTAAAGGAAATCCAACCAATAAATAAACATATAAAATCTGAAGTCTCTGGAAACAATAGGGAAAAAACAGACAAAGGGGAGATGTTTATGACAAAAGGGAGCAAAAGGAGAAAGAAAAAGAAGAAACTCGTTATAGGTGGTTATAAGAGTTAAAGCTTATTTGACTACATACTCATAAACATTTGGCCAAGTGTCTTTATGACTAAGCTGCAGAAAAGATCATTTATGGGTACACAGAGAAAATTATGAATATATGGAATACATTTGATTAAAATGAATGAGAATCTGCAGTTTAACTCAGATGTTATGACTAACCCAGTTGGACCTTATGTCGAGTCTTTAATAATGGTTGGCTAAAAATACTACTGCTGAATTAATCAGCTGTTGTTATGCTGGTAGGACCTGTTATACTCCTGTAAGTGAAAATGAAACCTACATAGGAAGGTCCAAAAATGAAAGAGAGCTGATTAATGATCAAAGAAAGAATCCACAAACATGAAGGCAGAGAAAGTGGCCTGAGATGACACATCTGCAATTTTCAGACAGGTCCCAGAGGCTCAAAAATAAGTCTTTCTGTCCCCAGATCCCACATTTTACCTTTTTCGGCCTACCACATGCACCTCAAATTTTGACCAGGAAGAATTTGCCACTCTGCCATACTACCTCAGCTCTCTGTTGTCAGATAGAAACCAGAGTTCCCTAACCTGAACATTAAGGAAAGGCCCATACACTATTCAAGATTGTATCCCACAGTGCCTTGCATAAACCAGGTACATGGTGGTCTTGATCATTCTCTTAGACTGGGGTTTTGGACTTGGTTGATGTCAGACTTCCATAATATCCTTCAATTACTTTGACTTGATCACTTAAACACATGCCTCTAGCCCCTACAGTCATTACTTCTGAACTGTGAAAACATGGATTACTTACTGCCTCAGTGTTCTCATCTATGCAATTAGTACAGTAATAACATAGGTTTCTTACGAGGATTAAGGAAGATAAAAAAGTACTTCACACAGAGTAAGCTTTCAGCAGCAAATTAAACATCTTTTAGTCATTTTGTCTTATGTTATATCTCCAGCACCAAGAAGAGTTTCTAGCACACAGTAGAAACTCTTTCTGTTGAACCAATGAACAAATGAGCCTATTTTATATCAGATACCAAAGGCTAAGTTTTGTTATTAAGGTTGAATCCTTTGATCATGAAGAAAAGAGGATTAGTCAAGGGATGGAGCCTGAAGATAGCATATGAACTAATAGAGCAGTAGTTCCTAATATTTTGGGGTCAATATTTCCTTTGAGAATCCAATGAAAATCATAGTCTATCCACACAGTTTTAGATAGTTGCACACACAAATATCCAAGGAGCTGCAAGGCTCTCCCTGACCTTCATGTTAACTAAGAACTCCTGCTCAGAATTTTAGGAAGATCGAGAATGACAGGAGAGCTAGGTATTAGAATAAGTTTGCCCAATCTGTGGCCTGTGGGCCACATGCAGCCCAGAACAGCTTTGAATGTGGCATGATGTTTCTTAAACCATTATGAGATTTTTTTGGAAAATTTTTTTTTAGCTTATCAGCTGTCATTAGTTTATTTTATGTGTGGCCCAAGACAATTCTTCCAATGTGGCCCAGGGAAGCCAAAAGGCTTTAGAAGGACCTCAATAAGCTGAATCCTTTCCCTTTTCCTCCCCTTTTTGCACATAATTTAAATTAGACAGTTGTGAAGCCACCCTAGAAAAGGATTCCAAAGATTTGAGTTAACAAAAAGACTGTAGAAAGAACAGAGAGCTGCAGTTATTTTAATAATAAAGTCACAAAAAATCAGATTTTGCATGAAGGAACTCCAGAATTGGGAAATTGCCTTATCTTGTGCCCAGGCTGTGTTAGAAAAGAAAAAAAGAAAAGAAAGAAGAAGAAAAGAAAAGAAAAGAAAAGAATGTGGAGAGAAAAACTAACCTCAGCACTGGGAGTACCTGAAGAATTCCAGCTTTAATGAGGTTCTGCTGTACCTTGTGCAAGGATTTTAAGTGACAGCTTCTAGGCACTGAAGGATTTATAGGTTGGAGTTATAGATGCCAGACATGTCAGGAGTCCTCACTGCAGTGTTCATGCCCTGCTTCAGCCTGTCCCTAAGACTCTGTGCTCAGCTAAGGATCAGAAGAGCATGTTCTTTTCTGGAAATCTCAGAGGAGAGGACCTGTCAATATCTGCCTTCACCTACAGGCTTGAGAAGGCTCAGGTCCCACCTCAAGTGAGTCAAAGGTCCCTCAGGGTTTGTTGGCTTGTCTCCATTGTCATTTACTAAGGAGATTATTTTTCAATTAATCTTTATAATTTTCTTCTCAAAGTAAGCTTGAACTATCCCTTTTAGTTCCATGAAAAATAAACTCAACTATCATTAATAATTTTCTTACATTTAAAGGTAAGTTTTTATAATTTTTAAAAAGTATACATTAACAACTATTTTGGGGAAATACAAAAAATAAAAAATAAGCAACTGATGACATGGTCCTTGCCTTCAGATTAACATGTCAAAAGATGTTTTTGAAGCAAGTGCTGTGTGCCAGAAATTATGGGATATGATGCTCCTTGGGATAAAATATTGCATAACTTGAACAGATTAGATTGCTACCATAGACAAAGTTCATGGCCCAATAGGGAAATAGACAAACAATTGCAAGCACGGTGAGTGTTACTATGGAAAAGCAGAGGGTGTGATGAGAGCATATAATTTGGGTTCCCAATCTAAAATGGAGGTGGAAGATGTAATTGAGGAAACATTCTTAAAGAATTGATATTTAAATTCAAAAGTTTAAGTTCACTTGAAGAAGTAAAGTTATTCTACCTGAAGCAACATAGAACTTTCTAAATTGGATTACATACAATAGAAAAATCTGACCAGATGTATTGTTTGAAAGGAAACAGAAAACGATGGTACTGTCCTGATTCAAAAGGTACATCTGGTCCGCTTACTGACACCTTGAATTTAGCCCAATGAGACTAAACTAACAATATATACTATCTGAAATGGAACAGTACCATTGTTTTCTGTCCCATTTAAAATGGTATGTCTAATGCCAGAATAGCTCAGCAGTTGAACACTTGCCTCCCAATCACAAGGTCTAGGGTTTAATTCCTAGTGCCAGCCCATGCAAACCCATATGCTGAACTGTGACACAACAGGTAACTGTCAGGATGGCTCAGTGGTGAAGGTTCTCGCCTCCCATGTGGGAGGGCCCTGGATCAGTTCCCACCCAAGGTGGCCCCACATCCACCTGTGTGGAATGAAACTGTGTCACAGCTAATGATGTACAACAATGGAGACTGCTCTGGGCCTCCCCCCCGCCCCCCTTGAGCTCTCTCTCTCTCTCTCTCTCTCTCTCTCTCTCACCTTCTCTCAAACAATAAAATAAAATTTTTAAATGGTACCTCTGGTCAGCCTAACAATAGAAGACTAAATTGTGTGGAAAGGGGGAGATCCCATGACATTTGAAAAACAAACAGCTTCATTTGGCAACATGACAGTGGTCTGTTTCTCTTTTCAGCTCTTGTTTCTCTGTAATGTTGAAAATGTTATCATGGGGCACAGAACCCGGATCACACAGTGAGTGGACAGTTGCTACAGTGAAGTGGAGCTGTTGTATCAGCAGTGTTGTCTACAGAAGCAACAACATAATTTTTTGCATTTCCTTGTGCTGCTTTCAAGTGTCTACCTCCTTTCATACTATCCAGAGCAGAAGAGTGTGGCGTAGGGGCTTCTAAGGCTATCAAACAGGCAGTCTCCAACCCCCAAAATGAAAACAAAAAAACCATCCTACAATCTGTAGTGAGAGACCGTAACTTAGTCACAGGAGATAGATCTGGTGGCAAAGACTGGTCAACTGGCTGGAGAGAGAGAGAAAAGAGAAGGAGAGAGAGAGAGAGAGAGAGAGAGAGAGAGAGAGAGAGAGAGAGAGAGAGAGAGAGAGAGACAGATGGCAGTGCTGCAGGCTCAGTTCGGTGGTGAACAGCAGGCTGGCACTGAGCTTAAGGAGATGGAACAAAGCCACAGTGGAGGGTACCGGGCTCAGTAATACCAAGTCACTGAGTCAGCCAGATGTGACTTGATTCTCTTGTCTGCCAGAGTTGTGCTACCCTCAAAGAACACAGAAACCTGGCAACACAGAAGGAGCCTGAACTGGGAAGATTCCAACAGAATCACCTGAGGGAAAGGGGAGGAGGAAGCAGCTACTGAAGGAGCGATCATGGATACAGTCCACAGCAGGTCCCAGCTACCTGCAGACAGACAATGCGTGCCAAAGGTACGCAAATGCAAATTACCTCTAACGACAGAACTAAGCAAACACTCTCTTAAATTATTTAACTCTTCCCCAGTCAGCCCATCAAGTCTCTCGTTTCTGCTGTGTACTAGGACCATTCATTTGCTTGGGTAGCTCTTAGAATTTAGAAATATAGAACCTTCCTTCTCTTAACTTCTTTGCTTGGTTTGAATTCAATCTATTTTCCCATTCTCCATTTTTGCTTTCTGATATGTTTTTTTGGACCGTCAACCTAGTTTAAATAATTGGACTCCATATATAGACTGTTATCTCTCCTTAGAATTGACACCCTGCTTCTAGCCCCAGCTTGGGCCTTGAAATCCAGAGCATACTGGGGTCTCCTTTCTTCATGGGACCTGGGTCTGGGTCTGGGTCTGGGTCTGGGTTGGGCTGTCTTGCCTGTACACTGCATCATAACTATTATGTTGAAAATTACCTGTTTGCTGATTTATTGCTGATAGCCATTCACAATGGAATATTACTCAACCATATAAATGAATGAACTCTTACCATTTGTGACACATGGACAGGCCTAAAGATTATTATGCTAAGTGAAATAAGTCACACAAAGACAAATACCATATGATTTCACTTATATGTGGAATCTAAAAAACAAAATAAACAAAATAGAAACAAGCTCATAGATACTAAGAACAAACTGATGGTTGCTAGGTGGGAGAGGGGTTAGGGGACTGAGTGAGAAAGGTGAAGAGATTAAGAAGTACAAATTGGCAGTTACAAAATAGTCATGGGATGTAAACTACAACACAGGGAATATAGTGAATAACATTGTAATAACTATGTATGGTGCCAGGTAAGTACTAGACTAGTCAGGAAGATCACTTTGTAGGTTGTATGGATGTCTAACCACAGTGTGGTGCACTTGAAACTAATATAACATTGAATGTCAACCATAATTGGAAAAAAAAAAAAGGAAAACTTGTTGAATAAATCCTTTTGAATCAATATGCCTATCTGAGGGTAAGCTTATCTTAAACAAATAAAGAAAAGAGAGAGAGAGAGAACAGAGATCTTAACATAAAGGGATGATAGGACCTTAACAGAATTGATACTCAAAACACTCAGAGCTGATCCATGTGAGCAGAGTAAACAGGATGTTCTCTTTACCCTGGGAATTTGATCTTGAACTTGGCATTTGCTACTAATGCCTTAACAAAGGGTATCCAAAGTTACTTACTCCCAACGTGCAACTGTCTTCAGTGAGCAGAACAAAGCAGAATGGTTTCTGCCTTACATTGGACAAAATAATGCAACACTCATTTCTCAACCCTGTGGTGATGGCCACATCAGGCAGCCTTCGCCCTGTTTACTTTATTTTCCTTGAACTATCAATACCTGAACTGATGATACAAATATACTTGGTCACTGGAAATTTATGGCACTTTATGTCCGAGTTTCTTAAACTGGTATCTGTAAATGGTCACTAATGGTCCTGTGAACACTTCAATATTGTCTACAAAATGCTGGCTCCTGTACATTATGTTTTCTGAAGAGAAGGCTTTATGTCAAAAGTCAAAAGATTTCCAAAAGAATTCATGACCCCATTCAGGTTAAGCATTATTGCTCAATTTAAACTAGCAAATTGCCATCTTACTTATAACTATTTATTAGATGAATGCAGTGCATTGTAATACTTTTACTATGTCCTACATTCCTGACACAGTGCTAGGTGTAATAAGAGACCCCAAGACTTGCAAATCAGTTTCATATAAATTTAATTAATAAAACAACCTTCTTTGGATTTGGCTTTCTTTTTTTTTATTTTTTTATATCTTTTTATATTTATAGAGAGTAATTATTTTATCTTCAGTGCATATTTATTTCTATTTTACTTTTGACAGATAGAGAGAGAGAGACAGAGACAGAGACAGCTAGAGAACCGAACTGTGGGAACTCCCCAGTTCAGCATGTGGGTCCTGCCTGGGCCGGAGCCGGGATTCGATCCTCGGTCCCCGCGGCCTCAAAGCGAGCGCTCAACCCGCTGAGCCGTCCCGGCTTTTCCCGTATTTGGCTTTCTTTAGATAAGCTGATGATTATATTTTTGGTCTGTAAGACAGAAACTTAATTTTCTTCCCGGATCTACAGTACTTGAGGTCTCACATTCATGTGTTCCACTTCCAGGGGTGTTGTTGTATAGCCAAACCACAGTGCTGAGTTCCTGCACAGGGACTGCTGATGCTAGGAACAATAGTCCAGCTTTTTTTTTGTTTAATGAAATTAGCTTTACCTTAAAGTATGGATAATCTCATCAAGTCACTTGTCAATCAAGGGCACCTAAGAGGAAGGTGCCTAACTGTGTTGAAGAAAGGTCAATTGCCAACACCTAGAAAAGATCAACTAACCTCCATGAAATGGAATCTATCGGTTTAGTCCACTACTGCCATGTGCTGGCACAGGCATTATCATAACTGTGGTCTTCAGTACCCCTGCAAAGTGGTTATACTTCCGTGGGAGATTTTACAGCCAGAGTTATACATTTGTCCTTTGGTAAATTTAGTAATTTTTAAATTATTAGATCTGAGGAGCACAATTCCATTTTCCTTCTATTGCTAAATTATATTTTCATCATCACTCAATAGCAGTGCATTCATTCCAGTGTAATAACTATACCACCATACAGGAACATTGCAAGTGTTACCACCTTTGGGCAGGAAATGTATTTCTCTTATTTTTTATGATAAGGATAGAACTAGGAAGAAAGATTTTTATTACGATTTCAACAACCTCCCATTTTCAAGGTTACCTCATATCCAAACCTTAATTTTTCATTCATTTCTCCCTCTTTCTTCCTTTAGAATAAAAGTTCTTAACTCTATAAGCTAATATAAAACTGCATTATATTCTTTAAGAATGCCATCATTATTTTGTTATTTGATTAGGGTTATAGATTTTTTTTTTTCATGTAAACTTTCTGTGCTGCAAAAAACACATAAATGAAAGAACTGATGTGCCATAGTCCTCTTACACTGTGTCACATACTTCTTACTGTGAAATCTCTCATTTCAGTGTGCTGTAGCAGAAAAATGGAAAAAATAAATCATTTGAATGAGGGTGGAGGCATTTTGTCTACATTTCTAGTGACACAAAAGGGGATTAATGAAAGAGTTTGGACTTAGTTTATGATCAGACAGCTCTTTCCTTTGAAAAAAATGTTTGAACTGGAAAAAACTTACCGTAAGGATTTTGTGGCTTGCCTTTCTCATAAAATATTGAGGATCCCAAGTTAGCTCACCTTGCACCCTTTGGTGGGTTTAAGACTAAATAAACATTTGTTAATTAAACATACACCATTTTGTTGATTTAAAAAATTTTCCTTGTTATTGGACAAAAAAATCCAAATTCTCTTTAATGTTCACCAAGTCAGAAATCTGACTATAGGCAAATAAACCATTTTTTTGTTTTGTTTTATTTTCTTAACACATTCTCTCTGGAAGAATTTTTGCTCACAGAGGTTAAGTCTCACTCTCCCATGGAGGAAAAGATTCCAGAAAGAATAATCAGTGTGTCTTGGAGCAGGCTGACTGGCTATAAATTTTAGCTGAAGGCAAAGTGGTATAGTAGAAAAATATAAACTTTAAAGCTATAAGCTCAATTCAACTTCTAATTTCAGTACTAGTGTTATGTGACATTGGATGAGTTACTTATCTACCTAAACCCTCACTTTTTCAACAGAAAAAAATTTTTTTTAAGATTTATTTTATTGTTTGAGAGAAGGTGAAAGAGAAAGTGAGTGAGAGAGAGAGAGAAAGAGAAGTGGGGAGGGCCCAGAGCAGTCTCCATAGTTGTATACCATTCCTTATGACATAGTTTTGTTCCACACAGGTGGATGTGGGGCTGCACAGGGTGGGAACAGAACTGGAGGCCTCCTACATGGGAAGTGAGGATCTTTGCTACCATCTCAGTAGTTACCAGTTGCACCACAGTTCAGGGTTTGCATGGGCCATGGCTGGGATTCAATCCCCAGACCTCGCAGTTGCAAGTCAAGTGCTCAACCAATTGAGCTATCTCGGCATCTTCCCAATAGAAAATTTTGAACAATAAATGAACCTCTCAAGGTTCTTTTAATGATGAAAGATAACACACACAAATTGTTAAATACAATGTGAAACTGATGAGCTGAATTGCATCCTCCCCAAATGCATATGGTGAAGCATTAACCCACAGTGCCTCAAATTGTGACTATATTGGATATAGTGACTTTAAAGAGGTAATTAAGATAAAATGAGATCATATGAGTGGGCCCTAATCCAATATGACTGGTGGATTCTTCCATGTTAGAAGAGGAAGGCCTGGGCATAAACAGAGGAAAGACTAGATGAAGACACAGTGAGAAGGTGGCCTTGTGCAAGACACCTGGATCTTGAGTCTCTAGTCTCCAGAACTGTAGAAAATACATTTCTGTTGTTTTAGCTACCCAGTCTTTGGTATTTTGCTATTGAAATTCTAGCAAACTAATTCAAGCCTATAATAAACTCACGATGGATGAGAGTTATTACTGCTAGTTTTCCATTGAGGCACCAGATGTAAATGTCTAAGCTAGATAAACAGGGCTGGCTTACAGCTGATGGTAAACAACTATCCACTGAATGAAGTACAGGGCACACCAAGTAAAGTATGAATTCTTAAAAATATCCCCAGCCAGTGTACCACAGTACTAGAAATTCCTGGTTCATTTAGGTTAAAGCACTAAAGGGTCTTTTTAAGATGCACATTAAACCATTATCCTCCATTAATGTCTTTAAACAAGTAATTTAGAAAATTATAGCTAGTTTTAGAAACCATGATCTTAAGAGCATAATGTCCAGATAAAGTAACTTTTCAAAGGGGAGAGGGGAAAGGAAAGGGTGAAGACATGGAACACTGTGGGTGAGAAATCACCTCCATAGAGTTGCCAAAGAAATAACAAAGAGACAGTGCACTATGGTCACTGAATTAAAAAGGATGCCCCCCCCCCCCAAATGAAGATGCTGACAAAGAGACTGAAGACAAATTTTCTCTAAACATAGTTTGCCTAAAGAAGAGGTTTGTTTGCCCTAGCGCAGTGGTCAACAAACTCGTCATCCAAAAGAGCCAAATATAAACAATACAAAATTGAAGTTTATTCAAAGAGCCATTTTTTTTAAACTTAAGCCTTACTTTAGTAGTGACATTTTTATGGAAATAATTAGGATTAAAAGTACACTCTCGAGCTTGCCTTTGCTAAATATGTCTTAGTTTAACTAACAGTACATTAAATAAAACTTGGTATCGTACTTATATAAAGATAATATTTATTTAAAAATGTAACAAGTTAAATAATATAAAAGGTATCCTTAAAAAGAAAAACTACAAATACTCCATTAATGTGAACAATGGCCTTGCATTGCCTTGGAAAGTAAGGGTAAGTCAGGTTTGTATGTTGTTGTTTTTAATTTTAGGCACGATTCCAAGTTCTCATCGATAAACCGATTTCTTAATTTACTCTTGATAAAGTTCATGCTTGAAAATGATTGTACGTATAAATATGTAGACCCAAATAAGGAAAGAACAGCAAACGCTAGTTTCTTCAGTTGATCATATGAGTCAGGAATACTATTCCAGGTGTTAAAAATCAACATATCTTCCCTCTCCAGATCGTTCAAAGCAGACCACTTGTGCTGTAAAACTTAACTCACATTTATTTTTCTCCAATAGCTCTAAATTGGCACAAAGACGCTCGAATTTTGAGCTCCACAATTCTTAATTTTTTTAAATCCAGCAACTGCATTTCAAAGCTGCCAATATCAATATTAAAGGGCAAAATATTTATTTCTGTTACCGTGGCATTCAGAGGTTTTTTAACAAAGGCTAACGTCGCTCTGCTGTTTCTAAAGTCTTTGAACTTGCTGAGAAAAGTTTCCTTCATATTTAACAGTGTTGTTCTGAAATAGCAAATGTCAATATTAGACTTATTTTCTCGACAATATTTCAATAGGCATGGAAAGTGAATTAGAGTTTCTCTTTCAAAATCTTTGGCAAAAAGCGACAATTTGTTTTCGAATGAAATTACTTCTTCTAACATCGAAAAAATTGTGTTTCCTTT